>JAQFYT010000918.1:0-19864 GCA_034694925.1 Ceratophysella denticulata
AGAGTCGCCTACTTTACGTCGCGTTTAGCAGCTTCTCTAATGTGATCTCAAGGACTGGTCTATGGTCAAATTGATTTTAACCACAGAACCAGCCCTGGCTCCGGGAGGACCGACGTAAGTAATAGGAAATATGACGAGCTCCTGTAACTAGTTCCAATTGAATTGTCAGATTTCCTCATTCGGTGAATGCGGAGAAAGTTAGCGTGGCTTTATGTTGTTATGCTTTATGTTGTGATTTCATTAGACAAGTTAAAAATAACCACTGCGTTAGGAAGCGCCAGCACATCTACAGTTTACTTTCCCGTAACACAGGTATAGAAGTGTAAAATGGACAACGTTAAATTAATCAAAACTTTTAGGTAATGATTAGAATGGTCATAGCGCTACCCCATGTTAGTTAGGTCAATTGCTTTCCACAGCCTAGTTATACTACATTGACGAGAATATAGAAGTATTGACTTGAATTGAAACCCAATCCGTTTGAATACCGAAGAAGTAGTAACACGATCAATCACCCATCAGGCCGCCGCTGAGCCTCAGCTATCGAGTGCCACTTTGGAAATAGTATCAGTGAGGACGCAGTGAAAGAAATGCGGACTGTAATATATCAATCACAGGAGCAACAACAGGGCGGAGAAAGTTCTAACGAATCCGCTGAAAACGAAAATGCCCACGCTCCGGTTCCTTGTTTGGAAGTGAGTTTCATTTTTCCCATGCTTTAGGAAAACTTAATTAGATTTTCCGTCTAGTGCTCTAGCTACAAAGTTGCTACTACCTACTAAAGTATTTCGTTATTTCATTAATTTGTACTAATTGCTCTCCGCAAGTCTTGGCAGGTAACCTGTCGCTAATTCTGTTAGGATATTGGCCAAGGCTTGTACAGAATATTTGGCTTGGGGAAAGTACAGGGTCTTCCATAATATTTAGACCCTTTGGTATTTCATATACGCGAAGGTCTTACGCGCATTATATATAAGAGGTCTAAAAATATCGAGGGACCTTGTACAAGCTGTAAGTATAGCTTAGCGGATTGCCGACAGGTATGACTCGTGAAACTTGAATTCTGGCCGGTTTTTGTTTATTTTATCTCTTCCTCTGCTCGGCTGCTACTGTGTGTCTGGCTGGGATGTGTGTGGTTCAGGGTTTTGGTAGAGAAAGTACGTGATCGAATTTCGGAATTAATGTCTGGGAGGATAGCTGGGTGAGATGCCTTATGGGGCTCCATGGAAGCATTTAGTAGATTGTGGGATTGAATCCAAGAAAAGAGATAGGCTTGGAGCTCTATAGTACATACTACTGTACGGTCTAGCAAGTCGTTTTGGGAGCGAATAAAATCAATCAGAAGACTTGATGTCAGTTCAAGTCCCTCTGCTCATGTATTTCCTTCACGTCCTTTAATTGCTATTTCATAGCCTTCTGCCCAGGCTCAAGCTTCCAGGCTGGCAAACCAACTCCATAAACCAAATCCAACTCAGAGAGCTACATAACCGCAGAGCGCCGCCAGTTTCGTTTTCTAATGACTGACGGGTATAGTAGTTGAAAGTGAATCTTGCGAAGTGGTCGAGAAGAACACAATTAGCTCACTCCAGCGGTACTCTAGGATTTTGCTGGTTTAACAAGGGATAAATGAATTCGTTTAGATTCGGGAGTTGACCGGAACTAACTGGACTTATTTCGGAACCATTGTCGGCTGGGCCGCACCCCACAATGAGCAGTGTGGCTGAATTTGAAACTGAAACGAAACTTCGGCAGTTATTTACGATTCCGAGAATTATTTACGTGAAATACCTAGCGAATTATAGTTCTTGCGTGAAAAACATGTGAATTCTCTAAGACTAAGAAAAGGACAAAGCGGGGTCCACAGTTTACTAATTTTCTTTCGATCACGTTTGACGTGGATTAGTACTTAGTTGGGCAGCTAAGAACTAAGTCAATTATTTTTAAAAGGTCACAAGTGCTGGGATGGGTACATTTTTGTTCTAAGCACACGACAGAAGTCTTCAATTTAGTAATTGATTTCTTGAAAACTCCACTGTTTCAAGCAATAACCAACAAAATATCACGCATTTTCATGACATGGTAAACCTTGGACCGTGTTTTGTCTTTTTCTTAGCATTAGAGAATTGAGAATTCAATGCTCTACCCGGAATTCGATATATGGGTTATGGGTACATTAAATGATAATCAAGGATTTTCGGCGGAATTGCCCGTACAGGTTGGGCAATACGGGTACAACACCAATAGCAATGTTAACTTCCGATGCCGCTTGAGTTTAAATATAATTTTACATAAAAGTATTAAATTCAATTAAAACCTGTACTAGTTTGAATTTGCCCATCATAATTTTAATGGGAATTGCCCGTACGGCTGGCCAAAACGGGTACGGGTACAACACCCATAGCAATGTTAAATTTCGATGCCGCTTGAGTTTAAATATAATTTTACATAAAAGTATTAAAATTCAATTAAAATCTACACTAGTTACGATTTTTCCATCATATTATAGTCCTCAGTCCTCATTTATCACAACAGGAAAATAACTTTTCCCTTCGTACAAGTACCTAAATCAGATGCGATATCGGGAACTAACCACAACCTCCAGATATTGTTCTAACCTCACATTAGTTGCTTCTTATTGTGCTTAAAGCATAAACCATTTGATGAATTTGATGAAGACTTACCGAAGGTGAGACATGAGTTCTGGAAGTACATGGCTCCGCCGTGGAATTGGAAGAAGTGCTCGGGCTTGAAATGGAGTGTGTAGCACCAGGAACAGCTGCAGTGGATCCTGGAGCCACAGTACTGTTCGGAATCACGCCATTCCCTGTACTCGTGACTACTGGCGTTGCCGGCGGAGTCTGCAAAGCAGGAACATACATAACAAAGGAAAATGTAGATACATATAAAAGTAAAATCCGACATTTGAGATTGAACAGGTTCCAAACAGAAAATGAAACTTTGAAGCTACTATGGTTTTCCTCAACATGGAGTTCATGAACTGAAGCGGTTTCATATTACAATGTCAGTGCATAATGGGATCACGAATCGTATTAAGACACTCAGGCACTCAAGGACTCCATCCATAATATGTATGTACTACCAAGAAGAATCCTCTATCTAGTACACGCCAGTGGCTGGTTTGGGTTTTCTCTTTCCCATGTATTATATTACATCTTAAACGCGAGCCTTTGTGTTCTGTCTGGGAAAAGTGAAAGTGAATCCCAATGAAAGAGGATTGAGCGGCATTCATATTCATTCTGACGTGAGGAGGCTCCTAACATGCATCGCCTGTCTTCTCAATCTTTCCCACACCCCCAAAATTCTAAAAAGGATTAACTCGACGGAATATGGGTTTCAGAGAATTTCACTATGGAACTCAAAATCAGATATGTTTCCGTGGTTAACTGGGACCTGTAGTTCGTTGTTTGAGACTTTCTAACATTCTAACAGAACAGCTTCGATATTTTGGTCCTTAGCGTTGTAGGATGGAACGATAGAACTGAATTTAGCAAATGTCATCCTTAAGTCGGTGACACGTATAACACATAACACGCGATAAGTGCCATATGGACAATGATTTAAGAGCTGGTTTAAGATCCGCAAGATCCCCAATACCGATAAGCCCAGTTGGCACATCCCCAAATGTGAGACACCCTAGAAACCTCGAACGAACCCTGAAATGCATGAGCGGTCAATGTGATTAATCTTCTTCAAGCTGGTAAAATTGGGTCATACACAAAACATGTTTTTGGATTTTGGAAAATGTAGCAAAGGCATGAGAACTAGTCGAGTACATGCCTGTGTGTACTGTACACTATTTACATAGTATTATTAAGCTCTTAAGCGCTTCCAGCAGTTTACTTTGTGTTATATGTAATGTATTTCAGGGCTTAGAGCAATTTGAGCTGGAAAGAAGGAGCTGTATTTTGTACATGCTCGTATAATTACAGATTACAGACTGCCCTTCTCCAGCTCAACGAGCCTGAACTAATGTGAAATGTGTTGATTAATGGGAAATTGTAATTATCCTAATTATTTTAACTCGGGGCAAGTAGAATTTACTATAATCACCGATGATTTTGAAATTGGCAAATAGGTCACCAGCACCAGCCATACTAGTAGACCCCAATATTTTATTCTGTGTTGGCATTGCCAGTACCAAGGAAAGTGTCCGTGTAAAACTGGGGAATTCAGTATTTCCTTGTAAATGGAGCTCAGTAGTATTTTCAAGGATTGCATAATTCTTCCGTATTTTATTGTATATAGAGGAAACCCGAAAGCACCCAGGGTTCTAGGAAGAAGACACGAGTTAAATTACGCGTGAACTCTCGACTCATCAAAGTATAAAAAAATAGAGCCTATAGGCCTCTGCTTGCACGCAAATGAGAAAGTGGGGAGTCCTTGTTCTATGTTTATGCATAAGGGTTTTTAGATTCCCGGTGTCATTCGAGTATTTCTCTAGCCGAAAAACCAAGGGGTTTGGGGTTCACTGAGTCTCGGAGTTTAGAAAATTCTCATTTGCACTCCAAGTAATACTTCACGCCCTTGTCATCCTCAATCCCATCCAACCCGTCCGCCTCAAATAAATACAACTTTCTCCTGGTTTATCCGACAGTTCGGTGCGGATAATTGGGTGTTCGCCTTTCTTCCACTTTGGTAGGTACCATTTTGGTATGCGATCTACCGAGGTTTTGAGAGTCTCATAACTTTTGTTAGGTTAGGTTCTCTAATGTCGGGCTATACATGGTTTTCAACAAAACCTAACCTAAGATTTAAGAATCTAAGTTAACAAGAGTCATATGACAAAATATGACAAAACGCGAAAATCCCATACGACAATGGTGCCGTTTGGTATAGTGGAAGTGAAAACATGTATGAATAAAACAAACCATGAAGAACCACTAGGTACTGAAAGGATGGGTACAACCTGAATTCGAATCTTGAACTTGTTTTTTAAAGATATTTTACACTATTTACAAACGACGTAAAGCATTTAACTGAATTTGTGTATTTACTGAAAGTTTTTTGTCAATAGCTTATTTAATCATGGAAGTATATGAATACACTTTATATATATATACAAAGCAGTCGAAAACATTTTAACTACCAACCGTATTTAAATTGGTGTTAAATTAATTACAAGTATAATTGTATACATAGTTTGAAGTCAGTAAATTAAAGTGCTAAGGTATCAAAACCCTATACTGATATTTATCGCACAGTGTACAGTTGAAACATTCCTACATCGGGATCGGGACACTTGTGCTTAAAGTTTTTAGAATTGAAATAACTAAACGTGTTATCCGACTAAAGAGGTTAAAATTCTAAATAGCCAGAAGACACGCGCTATGAACTACTAAACAGCCTAAAAACTACTAAATAGCCACGCGCTATGAGTTGGGCCGCTATAGGTTGTCGGGCTACGGACTTCTACAGCCATCTGGGTTAAAAATATTCTACATTTTACTTAAAGTATCTAAACGGAACTTTAACCCGGCATTAATTCTATAACATCCATTTTAAATTATAACCTGTAGATTATTGGTAAAATCGATATAAGTAATGTGTAAGGATCCGAGCACGAAATCGCCCAATAATGGCCGAAATAAAAAACCGACCACAGTCCGAAATAATATATTAAAATTAATGTGACAATTAGACTGAGCTCCAAATTAATTATTTCATAACCTAAACTTAGTTATCCAAAGCTACATAACCTTACCTTACCAAAATACGCTTATAAATGAAGCTATTGCGATTAAATTAGATTATGTTATGTTAGCTTGAGTTTTCGAGTTTCCGGATTTCAATCATACATTTCAGAATGTGTCAATTTAAGTATCCTAATTAAAACAACTTTTAGCTTAACTTTTTAACAATTTATATCCTAAATAGACAACGTTTTCATCTGTATCCTGGATTTTTAAACCTAACTTAACCTGATTACACTTAATCTAGCCTACCCTGACCTTTCTTCACATGAATCACCAAACTAATTTCGATAGAATCAATGATTATCGATTTTTTAGGTAAAAAGTTGTTAAAAAGTTTAGGCTAAAAGTTGTTTCAATTAGGCCAGGAATCTATTTCAATCATTGTCCCTTTTGGGGCTCTCACCCCAACATTATGCATATTGGTAAGAGATATTCCATGAGTTTATGACAATATGTAATTACAAATATTACCAAATCTAACTTCACCTTATTTTAACTAATTAAGTCCAACCCTAGCCTAATCCGTAATATACTAAGTAAAAATAAACTTTAAAAATGACTGTTCTGACGTCTATATTTTTCTCAACCGCTCCACGCGATATTGTCGTGTCACCCAGGCTATACCTATCTGGCTCCGTAGAAAAATGCAAAATGGAACCGTTAGTTTGGGTTAAAGTGAATAAAAACAGTGGAGTGAAGGCGGAACGGGAGAAAAGGACGGTGAAAGTGGTGCCGTGTTCCATTTCGGAGGCTCACATTTGGAAGGAAGAAGAAGGTTGTTCCACAGAAGTCTCCAAAATGTGAAAATACGTTTGGAAAGTTCTGAGATCGTAGCTGTAGTAGAGATATTCGTAAGATTGTTATGCATGGGTTTGAGGCAGGGAGGGAACTGGGACTCCCGTATATTACGCCTATGACGTTAAATGGGAAAAAGGAAACATGCCAAGTGGGGAAAACACGAAATGGGTTCTCGGCGACTTTCTTCCGAGCTGAACACACACACACACATGCTGTGTACAGAGAGGGATCAAATGTGTGTCTTGAGGGATCCAAGGTAGTTTCTTCTCGTGGTGAAAGATTTAAGCGGATTCTCGGGAGCTTTGTTTTCGTTATACATCCCATTACTGTCATTCTGATATTCCCTCTGTTTTTGGTGCTCAGGGGCTAGATAATCACACGAGCGTTTTGCATGGTTAACTTCAAGATGTTTAGTTCAAGATCTGTATAATCTGTCCGCCCGCGTTCGAAGCTTATTGTACTTTCAACGCTTGTATTTACTGAATATATACCTGTTAGGATAAAAGTCCGAAAACAGCCAATGTCCGAAACGTATTTTTTAAAGGAATAATCGAAAATCCAACCTAACACAGTATACCCTATAATTTATTCACGATTTTTGAACATGCTTTGGTTAGGTGAAGTTAGGTTAGAGTGTGATTTGTTATATTTTATTTAATAATTTTTGCTAATTTGTCTTGGTTTCAGAATTATTTAAACTAAAAACTAACCTTATTAAAATGTATACATCTAACTTGGATAATTAAGATTAGGTTATGAAAAAATTAATTTTGAGCTATCTATTTCCTACAATTTTAATTTAGGGTAGTCGATTTTTCATTTTGGCCAAATATTGGGCAATTTTGGGCTTGGATCCTTGCACACATACAGGTATATCGGTTTTACCAATAATCGACGTTTATAGCTCTTCGCATGAATGTAAGAAATAATGCCGGTTTAAAGTCCTCTTTGGATTCTTATTAACAAAAAATTAAAATAAACTCAGTTCGGTTGATGTTGAAACATAGTTGAGCCTCTGGAATCTGAGAAATTTAATGAACTACAGGAATCATAAGGGACCCATATACCCCGCAAATGACCAATCTGACATACATATTTGAGTAGATATGCAGTTTACGGGAAAGGAGATTGAGAATAGAAACTCCAATTTTAGACTAGGCGTAATTCTATGTATAAAAAACATTCAAATCTGAATGACAAAGGTCCCAGAAATCCTTAATATAAAAACAGGGAAAGCCAGTGAAAGCAAAGCAAATACTTGACTTAGAGCGTGGAAATAATGCCCAAGTGGAGAGAGATAGCTTCCGGTTGTTATCCTAGTTTGGGCCCATGAATCATTGTTGATATTTCTGTTTTTTGTCCCATAAAAATTTTCAAGTAGCCGTTAGCATAATCCGTTGAGGATAAAGAAATGGAGAAAACCCGGGCTCAGGGTCAAATTGTATATGAATTATACTCGAGAACTGAGCGGAGATAAAAGATCTGTCCTGTGTCCAGCCTCTGGCGCCAATGGCCTAGGTTTCGGTTTCTTGTGCAGAATTCTCCTCATCCTCACGATAATGGGTAATAGTGCTAATATAATGCTGGAGCTCGACAAGAGCAGATCTATGGTTGGGGGGCAAGCGGAAGAGAGTGTGGAGAGTAATAGTCGTAAAGCAGATGTTGACTTGGCAGTAAAAGCGTTTATGTGGACATTTTCTCCTTCGAGTGTCAAAACTCTCCATAAAGAGTAAATCTCAAAGTATATTCCCCAAAACTCTTCCTACTCACTTGTCCTAAAGTCCTAATGGCAATGTCAACTTTCTATACGTTTGCTTTCTCCGGAAAACTTGGGTGGGTCCGAATCTTCCTTAGTTTGAATTCACTGATAGAATACTATTCTTTGGTTCATCTATCTAGCACTAACGTATTATGGACAATACTAGGTAAAACCAAACCGTGTGAAGTTCATAACGTCCAATGTTTACATAATTCTGTAAATATGTTGTAATTTAACTACTAAATTCAAATTTTGGGTTGTAGAAAATAATTATTGCCTAAATATATTGGTGCGGTATCAAGAGAAACAATAATTTTTGTTGTTCCATATGCCATTTGTAAAAAAAAGTTGTCAAATAGTAGAAAATCTGATAAATACAAGTTCAAATGAAGTCAAAGATGCTAAAACATTATTGGCGGGACAGGTGCTCGTTTTCGTGGTGAATATGATAATAGGTAAAAAAATATATGCATTTTGTCTTCACATCGGCTTCGTTTTTAATTATTGACCTGGTTGGAAAATTAGAATACTTAAATAAATATAATTCATATTCACTAACCGGTGTAAAACGTAGCATACAAAACAAAGCTGTGACGTAGTAGGCACGAAAATATATTTTGCGAGGAATACAACCGATGATGTTAGGTTAGGTTACAGTAACATTAGATCACGTTGCCCAGATCTAACTATAAACCTGACCTCATGAAACATATTATTGTTCCTGCTATGTTTAGCTACACGCCTATAGTCCCATGTGCTTACTTACTAAATTCTTAATACGCTTATTATTTTGAACATTTACACTTTTGAATTTCGCGATTAGTTAAATTGTGTTTAATTAATTTAAGTAAGACAAATCACTTATTTTGTAGAATTATCCAAGTATGAACATACATATGTACATATTGCTCCACATATTAGTAACCGCTTTTCGTTCGAGACAACCTATGGGTTTATATTTGAAGCAATTTAGACACCCATACTCGAGAAATTCCTAACGGCCCAGACCTTCATTCAGTAACCAAAATAGTTATTTTAATTTTTACTTTTTCTTACTACACTATACCACACACCTTACCAAAAAAAGCGGAATCAAGGGCGGTGCGGTATTGGTGAGAACTTATTACTATAAAGCAATTTGATCCCAAGCCGAGATAGGAAACCTTGCACGAATGCCTAAAGAGGTGGGCGTCGCTGTCGTAAGTAAATAGCTTTGCCTAATACATTCATAAATCAGTATTACCCAACTAAGGAGTGCATAATAGGAAGAAATGAGCCTTGATTTGGGTCTACGTCTACTAAAAGGCGTTTTTTAATTCCTGTACTACCTACCTTAGGTCTTCGAGCCTTCTGAAGTTTCCTGGCATAGTAGTACATGGCCATGATGGTCCGGGACGAGTCGTGGTGATGGGGCTCAGAAGTTGAAAACTTTTCCTGGTCGCCATAAAGTAGGCAGAAGAGTAAAAAGGTAGAGCAATTGAAGAGACAAGAAGAAAAACCCACCCGCTTTCACTCCAACTTTCACTCCCATTCCGTCTTCCAACTGCTCCCAATTTACCCCCAGGATTCTCCCCACCAGCCCAAAAAACCCAAGAAAAAAGAAATGTTTATTGCCGACAAAGAGGACATTGGTTGGAACACCATGTGTCACTGACACGGCTCGAACAGACAATCCTAAGAACAGAGAGAATCTTGAACCAAGAAAGTCATTGTTCACTGATTTGGACCTAAAACCAAACTTAAATTTACAATGTCATCTTTTCCTTCGTCTATTGTTTTAAAAATTCAGGTGCGTCCGGTGTAATGTTTAATGGCGGGTTGAGTATGTGAGGCGCAGCGAAGAAACTTTTGAAAATCAAAAATTATTGTATTCCACATTCCACCATAGCACGTAGGTATTGTAAGCAAGCACGGTTACACGATTCAAGATTCAATAGGTGTTTTACAACAGGGTAACATTCGGTCCACGTTTCAGAGAATGGTTCATGGTGCTCTTAAGCCCCATGGCCATGTTAGAAATTAGGTTCAGTGCACCTGACACGCTCGTAAATTCACCTTTCACTTACGGGAAAAGTTTTTTTCAGGGAGACCCCCTTCTCCTTAATTATGCACTTTCTCCTACGTTGAATGTTTGCACTTTTGAAAAACTCTCGCCTAGTCCCGTCATATTAGAGACATAAGCGGGTAATTTATGGGGAGAAAGGGGAGGTTTCACCCAGAACCCTTAAAAATAAGTTTCCACCTTCACTCCACTCGCACCGTAGGGCCGGAGAAGGCAGTAGAATAAAATTAGCCCATGAAATGTACTGGGACCCAAAATCATGTTGACTCTAATAAATGCTCCTAGATTCAATTTACAGGAGGAAAACGCTGAAGGGTTAAGTGCTCCGACTGAAAGGTCTGGCAGAGAACTACTGGCAAGAGTTCCTCAACCACTCCGTCTATTTTTGGGAGAGAGAGAGAAAGTCCTGCCGGAGAAAGTTAGGAAAACCAGACCAGAGAATTTTTTGGCCAAATTCGCGTCGACTCTTTCCCTGTTATTGTACAACTCTTTGAGAGATACCATTGTAGTCTGTGCTCTACCACGTGCAGATAGCTACAGAATTCATGGTATGCAGCCCAACGGTTACACTTTTGAAAACAGTTGTTTATACAAAACGTATTTGCCTTGACATTACCCACCATTTTTAGTTTAGTAATTTTTTATGGGTATCGTGTTTAAATCGTAAATTTTGACATCCAGGATGAAATAACCAGAATGAACCCTGCTGGGAATATCAAGAAGAGCAGCACTCTTTGTCAAATGACTCTTTATCTAAAAGGTGTAAGCGTCTTGAGTTCTGGTGCGGCCGGTGTAAGGTAGGGCACATACTATAATGGCAGATATGTACAAACTCTTCTTGTCGCACATGGGACAGGACCCTTCCCCGTTCATGCTTGCCAGGAAAGAAAAACAAGCTTATTTTTCGCTATCTTTGTATATGTTACGGTATTTGATTGCATTTGAGGTGCAAGTGTGTTTAAACAAGTTCGTCTAAATTTGGGGACATGTTTAATGTTTTAACGCCGCTATGAACATGAAAAAGTAGTTATCTTAAGCATAATTCTAGACCTAGTCAAAGTTTGATGCTCTCTCTACGACGGTACGATTAATTGGATCTCAGACTCTACATTTCTCGTGGTATAACTAAAACACAAGAGAATTTCCAAACAATATTTATATCCAGCAGAATACACTACTTGTAATTTAAATTTAGCATTGGCAAGAGTATCAAATTTTTGTCCAGAATCAAGTTGAACATAACTATTACTATTCAATGTTCATAGCAGCCGTTTAAAACATAAACAAATTAAATTAATTAAATAAATTGGTACAAATACAGACAAACGAACTGGTACAAATACAGAAAAACGAACTGGTACAAATACAGACAAACGAACTGGTACAAATACATACAAACGAATTGGTACAAATACAGACAAACGAACTATGGTACAAATACAGACAAACGAACTGGTACAAATACAGACAAACGAACTGGTACACATACAGACAAACGAACTGGTACAAATACAGACAAACGAACTGGTACAAATACTGACAAACGAACTGGTACAAATACAGACAAGCGAACTGGTACAAATACAGACAAACGAACTGGTACAAATACAGACAAACGAACTGGTACAAATACAGACAAACGGTAACATATGTATACACTAGAACATGAAAATGCTTGAGGATTCCGCGGAGTAATCTAATAGATATATCCGTCGTCAAAGCCAATAGTTTGTTGGGGTTTTTTCTGTCCCTTTTTGGGGGTTTGGAAGTAGTGGAATGGAAATGGGTGTAAATGGTGTATTTAGAGTCTCACTCAATTTGGGTTCTGAGGAGAAAACAATTTAGTGGAAAGAAAGTGGAGGTTTTAGGAGGAAAGAAGAGGGATAAAGATAAACAAAATGTGGATAGTTGAATGAAATTCTCGAGATTGGAGCCAAAACCAGACCAGGAAAATCCTAGCCTGAGTCAATATAAAGATGTTTCGTTTTTTCTTCTTCATTTTCCTTGACTTAGCACTTGAGGAGTTCCTTTTTTCTGCGAGGAATGAACTCATTTCAGAGATTTACAATGAGAGATTGAGTTGTTGACTGATGAGATGATGGAATTCCTTCGTGGTATGGTAAGGGTCTCCTGGATATCTCAAGTTCCGTGGGTGTATTGTGCATATTGGAGCAAATTAATTGTTTGATGATAGTAATAATTTGAAATTCTACTACTATTCGGCGTCATTCTTAGCCCAGAAGGGGCTTATGAGATAGTATTGCTTGTTCTCGTCGTCGTCTGTTGCCACCTTTGGATGTAAAAGCCTCATTACCTACTCGTATCACCTTAAGAAGCTACTTGCTAACGCCTTCAAATAGCAGCAGTTATAATACAACTCTTATATATATACGTACTAGAAAATCATAATCAATATTCGAACCAGTATCTTTGGAAGCATTATTGAGCATTCCATTTTTCAACGAATATTTTCTTTAAATAAGCAGCACAATAACATTTTTCAAGATTTTAAATGCAGCAAATCAGGAATCATCCGATTCTCAATACCCTAATTTAGAAGTTCATGGAAACCTCAAAAGCCCGTGTACTCTCATTAGAAATTCATGTAAATGCTTCCTTATTGCATAGGTAGATAGAAGCAGACACTTTTCAAACGCCTCAAACTTGTCTACTTTAAATCCGGCTCGTTAAATATTTGGACTTGGACGTCGATTATATATTTGACAAAATGTTAAGTATTAAATTTTATTATTGTTATATTATTTTATTTAAATTTTATTATTGTTAAGTATTAAATATTTATTAGCATAAGTTGAAAGTTTTTCAATTTCGTATGACGACTGGTTACAAATTTCCATTCTGGATTTCTACTTGTCAAGGTAATTAAAAAATTTCAAGTCAATACAATTTACTATTGATAGTTCAAAGAAACCCTTTCCGTTACATAAGGTATGAAATTGAAGTGAATCAATTGTGATAATTCTCAGTCTACTTTGCTTGCTCGTTGTTATGAAGATTATACAGAATTTCCAGTTGGGTACTACAGATTTTGACTATTAAATCAGCACATAAACCTCGGTCAACATCATATGCACGATTTACAATGAAAGACTCAGTATTTTTTGCTCTTGTTAACGATATATTCGACAATCCTGATGCACCTAGAATACGATGATCAGAGGGTCCTGTTGTGAAATGTCGAACTCGGAATCAAAGCCTTCTGTTCGTATTTTAACAGGCGAAATTTACTCACCGAGTAGGAAGCAATAATAATTGGTACAAGAGTAACGGTAAAATCTCTAGAGTAGTGCTCCATAATGCACGGAATCCACCGCACGCACAATATCATTGCTCGAACGATTGCAGGTGTTGCTGCTTTTTTTTGTACGGTGTACTGCACACACTGGTAACAATCAAGGTGACCACGACCTAGCTGAGTCTGACTATGTAGGGGTTGTAATATAAATTCCTCAAAAATATGCACTTTGAAAAATTAACAATAATTCAAATACTCTTCCAATATCCATTAGCAGGTAAGTTTTGAATGGCTGTGTAAGTGTAACGCTTCAGAGTTTAAATACAAAATCTTTGCATTATTTGATTCCGTTAATATTTATTTTAAAAAATTTTAATATGCCTACAGCTCGTGTATTAGGAGTTAATTCATCATGAAATTCACATGATACGTGGAAGAGTAAATAAATTGTTTGGAGTACGATGGTCAAGTAAGTACACGATGCTGCTAATGTCGAAGTTATATATTAAATTGTTTCATTTTTTGCGTGTTTTGTAGGAAATTTTACCCTGAAGATTGGTTCTGGTTTATTTTATGGTAAACAAAATTCGCACACACTGACCCGTGAGGGTGGTGGTGTGATCAAATGCCTTGACCAGGGCTTATGTTGAAATACATGCCTCTTATGTAGACACAATGTATTTGTTTGACGTTGACAGTTACCTATACTACGTAGCTTTGGTTACAGTATAACAGGGAGAGACCGTCAGAAGTCAGTTTCAATTTATTAGGGAGAAGATTCGAATTTGTGCCGAGCATATGGTTTCTGGATTGAGTCAAAGTGAGCAAACAAGAGCTCTTCTCTCCTTCTGTCAAGTGGGATTCAAAGTGATCTCTGAGCTCGGTCCAGCGGAATGGACACTAACACCAAATTCGTGTGCCAGCCTGAAGCACGTGCAGAACTCAGAGAAGCATAAATAATTGACAGGGACAACATCAGGGCTAGTAACGTAACACTACACGACTCCTCGCCTAGATTCAAACTTGAGCCGGAGCCACACAGACTGACTTGGGAATAACTTTTCGCCTTTCTCCGAAAATCTGGGTGGATTACGCATTATAGGGTGCGATCCACCTTCAATCTTGTACCGGCAGTAACAATAACTCATGACTCATGACACACTGCATAACCTTTTAGTTGATAAAAACTACGTTATTAGGGTCATTTCTCCCTAAATGAATAACTAATACTGAATTTTCAACCTCAAGTGAAGGCTATTAACCTCAAGTTGTCTTTTAACTCGCCAATTTTAAGTTGAAATTTAAAGAAAAAATGACCGGAATAAAACTTATTCCGAATAACAACGTGAACTACCTTTGTTTCTGTAACTGTCGGTCCAAGGTAGATCACACACTATAATACCCAGAAATCCATATGAGAAGCTTTCAGTGGAGAAATGTAAATCCAAGAATCAGAATTCTGAATTGAGCTCATCCCAAATATTTTTTTCCCTATGAGCCATTCCCCATTCAGATTCAGATCCAGAGAGAAATAGATAAGCGTAAATGGTTCTGGCGTGTGCACGTAATGTTCACTATATGGACTTATAACTAGTCTAATGTCCTCCTATTTTCATGTTTTATTCAGACTTATGTGTTGTGGGAATGTAAATATGAGTGCTGTGTGCGTTCCGTGCATACTTTCACAGTTTTCCTGACTTTCACCATTCCCACTGCTTTCACCGACTTTCACTTTGAATTTTTATCCTATTTTTTTCCTTGACAAATCGCTAACAATTTTTAGATATATATTATTATATGATTGATTGCAACTGCCTCTCCGTCGCAGTATGTCAATCGATGTAGAAGAATAACTTATGTTCCTTACTTGTTTGGGCCTCGGAACTGAAATCAGAGGGGATAAGTAGTTTTGTTGTTTGAGAACGCGGAGCAGCAGGACAGAAGGAGAAATTTTTGCACACACACTTTGTTGTGTGGAGTGCTATTGAAAAACTTTGATGTTCCATTCCGTCTGTCAACTTTTTTTTCTTACCGAGAAGGCGAAGACAATGCTTTGCTGTGCGGAGAAATAAAATATATAAGAAATGGCAGACAGTGGGTCAGCTTTACAGTAGCTCGGGACCAGGAAGCATGATGAAGTAGGTATGCCATAGCCGTAGCTGCAGCTGCATAGGCTTGGATGCAGTGAAAATGAATTTTATGCTTTTCCAGTCTTGGAAGCATACAAAACATTTTTAATCGCGCACTAATTTTAGATTTTGAAGAATTCGCTTCATACATAAGGCATTGATAATCCGATGAAACCCATCTGGACTAAAAGATCCTGAATGAATAGCCTATTGACAGAAGTGCAAAGAAAAGAATAAAAAAGTTTTTATGGACTTAACTTTAACGTTTCGTTCTCCCTGCCACATAAGAAAAGGAATGGGTTTTTATTATTACATTTAAACTTTTTGATTTCGTCATTCCAGTTTTGAGTGCAGAAGGTCGGGGGATCCCAGCAGATCTCGAAGAGATGAAAACTTGACTGTTTGACACGTTTTCGACATACCCATATTGTCATATGGTAGTTTAAAATTTTATATATTATTGGAGCGTTAATATTTCAACAAGAAAATTTTACGCCTGGGCAGTCTCAATGTCATCAAAACGTATGGTGACATTCAGGAAAATAGAGTAGTTTTGAAAAATGAGAAAGTTCTGCTTTCACTCATATAAAGTAATGTATTTCTTAGCATCGTCATGACCGTTCCGTAGAATTGTGTCAGTTATCAATTTCTCATACATAGAAACGGTTATGGAGGTCCACGATATTTTTATTCGACTGGCTTTGGCTGGGCAATGGATTTCGGAGTATACAAAAGTTCAATGTTCAATGCAGGGGCAGACAATAAGGTTGAGCGGAACCGCCCATGGTGACGAGACGCCGTGGCGAAGGAACTTTGTGTCTGAATTTCAATATGTCGTTGGATAGAGGATATTATTTGCATAGCCAGATTCTGGGAGAGAGTACAATGGAATGGGTGGGCTAGTTTTCTTCCTTTTCCTGCCACACAGGGGTCGAGAAATCTATTCTCAAAGTCAATATAATATGATGTAAATTAGATGCAAACCTTCTATTCTTCTATTTACCATCCATCATCCAGGCATTACTTCCCCTGCCAGCCCAGTGAAAAGCTCGAAGGCTATTTCCGGTTCCGGGAATGTTTGTCACGGGGGCTTTCACTTGGGGCTTCACTGAGCTTCTGAGAAAAAATTGTGTCCGTGGTCAAGTGACCCTCGGATTTTCTAAAATACGTTTACAAATTGATAAAATGGGTTTAAAGTAGGTACATTAGATGGGATTCTTTTGAACGTATTTATTATTGGCTTTTCGGGGTGTTTCTTGCCTAGGTTCTGGCCCTGCTGTATTCTCTAGGCAGAGCATTGGAGATTGGAGTATACACATATGGGAAATAAATAAATATATAAACGTGCATCAAGAAATAGACTTTCGCAATGAAAATTAAGCCTTTTGCAATATGACTTTTATACCAGTAAAGTTAATTTTATTCAGTTTAGGTTGGGTAAGTTAGGTTATGTTAGCGTAGTGAACAATTTCACTTTTATTATTGCAAAAGTCTTAGTTTTCAGTGTAAAAGTCTCTTTTCTTATTTCACAAATCTTTATTTTAAGTGCAGAGTCTATTTTCTCAATGCATCGAAAAATATATTTTTCGACCAATATCTATGGTCGCCACATATGCGGACATTGAATATTGCATATTCTGATAAACTTTCAGCATCCATGCCTTTGACATTTGAGACGACTAAAGCCAATACGTTCATGTATCAGTTTTCAGTTTCAGTAACGAAGTTAAATATATATTGCTTTCAAGTGAAAAGCCTCGATTTCCGACTTGATTATTTTAACTCTATTTCTATGTACACTGGGAAACTCATATGCCTGATGTTATAATTTATTTAAATATAATTGGGAATCCATCTGTCTGTCTTGTCTGGTTCCTGGCTTGGTTTGGTCCAAGTCCCATGTCTGGAATCAGGAATGGATATTAAAGCTTACTGTCAGCTATTCTATATACCTATATAGCTACACGACTCCAACCAGCAACCAGGAACCAGTCCCTGGCCTGGCCTGGATTTGAATACATAAATAGTGTAGTGAGGCTGAAATTCCATTTCCTTCATCATATTAGATATTATGCAGTTTAGGTACATGGCATGGCCTACGAAGAAAGCAGTATGCCTCAGAAACATAATCCGGACTCCCATCCCAAATCAAATGTTATGAAACCTGTCATCTCATCTCTGATCCGAACCATGAAGACACTACTTCCGAGAAGCAGAGAGCCTTAATAATATTAATAATATTATGGGCTTGACTCCTTCGAGATCCAGAAGCCTTCTGATGCTTTTCTGCTGTCTCCTTCAAGATTTCTTCCAGAGAAACTCCCTTCTCGGATGTCAGAGAGTGTCAAAGTCAAACTCAGAGTCTCTTGGGACGACCCACGCGGAGTCTTTAAATCAGACAGGACACTTAATCCGATTAGTTAGACAATAGAATGGGCTTTATTAGGACACCTTCTTCTGACATATGCCTATAATATAGGGTGTCTCGTCCTAAGTACTTTGAAATGTACAGTTAAACCAGCAACCGGCTGTGGCTCGCGGTTTTCTATTGCATAAAATTTACAGTTATACACAGACATAAATACTTTGAAAATTAGAGTTTCACGTTGATTTTCTTTTTAAAATAAAGAAAATATAAAGAATTGACGAAATGTAAAAAATTCTGACTTATCCAAGCCTTTATTTACAAAAATATCTGTGCATAAATAATAAATTAGGTGAATATTAAATTGTGTCGGCTTCCCTACACGGATTTCAGTAAAGTTCCACTACTCTACCTACACCTGAAGCTTTTCGTACAACCAAATTCAATCCATTTAGATATTTTTTCGACGGTTAGATCGTTGCTCAAGTTGCAGTTGAGAAATTAGCAAAAGTTCCTAGGATTAAGTTAATAAAATTGTCCTTTCGTTGAGATTGGGCCTAAATACAATTATTGGTTAGCTACTTTTTCCAATTTTAAAAAAATTCTAGAATCAAAAGTTTAATTTTCCTGTATTCAGGGATATTTCTTATGGTATAGAAACAAGATCAAACTCTAGCTAGCCTTCAAAAGTAGGGTATTCCGATGTATCGTACATCGTACCTGAACCCACAGCATTATTTTACAAATTATATGAGGAGAAATATTAGAAATAGAATTTCAATAGCCTGGGGTTTTTTAGTAGGTACAGTACACTACTATAGATAGATAGATAGGTTTGTCTGCCTTCGGTTTAGTCAGGGAAACATAAACGCGTGCACTGAGAAAATGGACTCTGCCCTTAAAACGAAGACTTACGCACAATATCAGAAATGGACGTAAATTTGAGCTTAGTCAGGTGTCAGGTTAGGTTAGGTAAAAACGTTGGCGGACAAGATTGATCCATTAAGTTATGTTAGGTTTTTGAAATACCCACATGACCAGGAACTAACCTAACCTATGGAATTAGAGAGCAATTTTCCTTAGTACGGAATTCCATTTCTCAATGCAAAAGTCTATTATGTTTTCCGTGCACATGCACATTATATTTTCCCAATGCATCGAAAAATGCCATCCACTCCACTCGGCTTTTTTATTCGGAATTTTACGGTACTCATACGTTTTATTACCTACCTAGGTATGTTGTTGGTTGCTCATGTGCGGCTTGGCTTTGGCGTTGGCATTTGGCATCCCTCTCTGTAGCCTGAGGGCATAGGATGAGCATAATGCATAATAGGTTGGATTGGAAAGGTCTGGATTATGCGAACCATTTACACCGCAGTTTCTATTGCACAAAACGATAGCCGCTGCTCAGTATTAAGAGCCGACATATAGAGTACTAACTACAGTCATAAATTCGCTGGTCAGCCTTTTCAGGCGTTCAGTCAAGCAGTGTCCGTCATCGTGTGAGGTTGTTCCTTTTACTTACAACTTAGCACTGCCAAGAAGCGAAAGGTGCTACACAGTCGTCAGTCAGTCGTGCGGTCAACTTCTCCTGCTATTACTACAAACAATTAAAACAGGTAAGTAACTAATTATTAATTTCTTAATTTATTTTTGATTATTAGACCGACTATGTCGGGCTATATGTGATTGAACTTTCCGTCCGTCTGTATGTCACACTTTTTGCTTCCCGACATACCTATATAATGTCGTTATAAATGGAAGCAAATTGAATGAACCAT
>JAQFYT010000919.1:0-19857 GCA_034694925.1 Ceratophysella denticulata
AACACTCAAGTGATCAGCATTTCTTAACCTATGATTCTTAACTATTCTAGAAGCTAGCTCTACTTCCCCTAAACCTCTGTATTCGCTCTGGCCATTATCTCCCTTAGCTCCCTGTCTCTGTTGTAGTCCTCTAAAATTCTCTCTCTAGTCTTGGACCTTACGCTCCATATTTGTTCTCTCAACCTGATAATAACAATGATTAGTAATAGGAAAAAATTTAGGATCAGAAATATACATAGAATTGTGAAGTATATTTTTTCAGCATCGACATCCTTCTGCATAAGCTGTTCTTGTTTGACTTCTTATTCCTTCTGCTTTTCGTTGGTATATGTATTTACAGCTTGCAGCATCAATTGGTCGTTGTACACGTCCTGCTAGTTTTACCCAAACTTTTGAGCGAAGTCAGCTCCCGTTCCAAAGATTGACTTAATCGAGCTGAGAAACTGTCCCAGTCCGTTGAGAGAGAACGAGGGCAGGGAAGGACCAAACGCCAGGGCGTCCGAAGCGGCAAGGCTGCCGAGAAGCAGACATATCATTTAGTGCTCTCATTCTGACTCGCTGTAACAACGCACATATTATCCAGTTATTTTTTCAAACTCTTTTCCTGGCAACATTTTTGCTATACTGCAGAATTGATTTTGTACACATACAGTAAATGCAACAAAATACGTATTTTATTTAAATCTCGGATTCTCTAAATTTTGACAAAACCTTAACAATTATTGTCGGTAAAAGTGGGCACAACTTATTCTAGAAAGTACAAATTACATTTCAATAGTTTTAGGGCTACAGGGTAAAAACAAATTTTCGTAATCGGATTGCATTAATTCTGGTTTAACTTTTTTAATTTTTTTAATTCAATATATGAGTTTATGACTATAATTCGAACATATAAATCAGAAGTTTTAAAATTTTTAGTCCGTTAGTTAGTATTACAGGAGCCTAGGTTACAATTTTATCACGGACAGTTGCTGAAGTCCGGAGTATATGCCTTCAAAGCATCAAATCATATACCTTCGACCATTTTGGTAATCTTTTTCTGCAATTTTAGGCTCAGGGTCTTCTCCGCCGAATAAACAACTCATATTGTTTGTCCATCAAAACGGCAGGTGGTTGCAAGTACAGCAGTTCGATGAACCCAAACGATTGACAATTTCCAAGGGGTTGTGAAGTGTATATACAAACGAGCGTCACTTGGCGACATTGAAAAAGGGTCATATTTCTGCTCAATGTTATAAAAACTTACTCTGTTAATGTATTGGAAATTCATTACACTTGTAGTGTTAACTCCGTTTCCGTGTCGATTAAATATTCCAGTTTCTTCCTGAAAATATCCTGAAAAGCACGCGATGTCAATTGCCGTATTTCCTTTTACTCGATGACCCTGATTGACCATATAGGACCTGGTGTAGTAGGTCCTGCTAGCCATAACTGTGTACGTGGTTCTACTCATGATTTTGATAACAGTTTTTAGGTGATTTGAGTCCACAGGTTTCCCGATGCAAGAGCAATTCAAGCAATTTGAATCCTTCATATTCCTGTCTCTCCAAGCCTTGTCAATATGGCGGAATTGGCCTTCAGAGTGTCCCAAAGAATGGATTCGGTGTATTGTGATTGCGAATATATATATATATATATATATATAAATATGTATGTGTGTACTATTTGAAGCTGCAATACGAAGAATGCCAAGTCTCATGATTCTGTAAAATAAAATAATATTTAATAGCGTTGAATAAAGAATATTATATTAAAGAATATCACGTTAGATAAAATACTTACATTGAAGTTCCGTGGACGTATCTTAACTTATTCTAAACGCCGCCGCTCTCCTGATTTCTGAATAAACTCAACAGAACTTGTATCGACTACACGAAAAAAGCAATAATACAGAAGGACTCGATTTATAAAGGTTTAGTTGCGTGTGCTTGCCTTCAGCAGCTTTCACTTTCAGAAGTTGCATAGTAAACTATTAAAATTAAAGTAATTAGTATTATAAGATATTGGTAACTAATTAATTAATTTTTGGGGAAACAAAAGAGATACACTCCATTTATTTTCAGCTTCCACAAAAACTCAAGAATTATTTATTCGTTATGTTTCGGCCCAAATATATAGGTACCTACCTAGGTACAAAGGCCTACTCAAGCGCTGTAATAGTAACAAAAATCGATATTCAAGTAGTCCAAGTGGCAGACACGTGCTAGTGCAGAACTCGTTATCAGACTTTGACACCAAATTATGTTGGAACGACCTAACAATTCGTAAAAACCCCACGAGCTTCATCAAGTAAGTTTGAATAGCCGTATAAACTTTATCAGCAACATTTTTTTAGACCTGGTCTACGGGATGTCCCTGTCCGTCTGTCGTGGAAATATGTGTCAAATGGTTAAAACTGTCACTGGCAGTAAACACCTTTGAAACAACAGAAAGACACAGGAAGCAAAACTATTATGTGAAATATTTAAGAATGAAACAATTTTTGTGCAAGATGAACTTTCGTTGAAGCGCAAAATATATTTAGTACTAAAAGTGCTATCCAATGTAAAGAAGCTGGTCCTCAGACCCCGGAAATCGCCGAAAAAAAAATAATAACTAATAACAAGTATTTTAAAAAAAATCCGGATCAGCTCAGTCCATTCTAGGAATTTAGACGTGCAAAAGAGAATGCGATATTTTGTCTTTCGAATTAAGTAAAGAAATCAGTCTCCATTCTGCCTCCAGTAATTCCTTGGAATTGTACCGCGTGTCTGGAATACCGGCTGCAACCCATTTGGATTTTGAAAGCGACAAGACAAAAAATTCAAATTACACAGGGTGTTAGATCTTTCGTTATTTGCTATTTAGTCAATAAACTCATAGAAAACAATTTAACGTGGGTCTTGTTGGTGACACGAATTGTACGATGACGATGTACGTATGTGCTGACGGGTTTACACCAAACATGAAAAAGGAGTGTAGGTAACCAACTTTCTAGACACATGGCATTGTTTGCTAAATCGAATGCTAATGAAAGATCACTAATTCTGTTCTGAAAAAAAATGAAGAGCAAAAAAAATCCTGGATTTATTACACATGTACGCGATGTAACTGGTTACTTGATAGAAAATTATCAGGAAAAACGTTCCAATATTTTACGAAGTTCAAGAAATAATTAACGTTTTTTGTTGGCCATGTTGGTAGATGTACATGACACTTGATTTCAACACAACTTATGTTTTCATTACAAAGAAAACGCCGAAGTGATAACAAGGAACACATGGAGATAATGATAATTCAATTGCACTAGTTGGGAAACCCGAAACGTACCTTGACATTTCTACAAACTAATAACCAAATAAAATCCAATTTTTGAATAAATCTTATCCATGGAAAGATGGATTTGAGAACCATTTGTTTTGCCCGTTAAAGTAAAACGGGATGCGCGATTTCTGCAAAAATCACCAGAGTTGCAAACCCGAAGAGCAATGTCCAACCAATGAAAATTGACATGATTTTTTGGTCGCTCATCTCGAAAGGAACAGATTTCTCTGCTGCAGTAATTAATTCTCGATTTTTCTGAGAATTCAGAATGAAATGTAAGAAATTTCTATACTCCTTATACATTAACAGGATTCCAGCTTACTTCAAATTCTCACCAATTCTACTGAATTTCTTCCGTAAATGACCAAAGAAGAAAAAGATCACCGGATGGGGCATAACTGTACTCGGTGCTACATGACACTTAATTCCAGGAAACTTTGCCTCTAAAGTTATACGCATCGGATCCAAATATGGCTCAGATGAAGCCGTTGTGGTGTTACATTTCGATAAAAACTCCGTTGACTCTTCACTGCTAAAGTACTCGCTTCCATTTAGAAGGGTTGCCTCTGGAGTAGCTGAGATATTTTCGTTATGGTATGTCCATTTGATCTAACAATATGTAGTATTGAACATCTTCGCCGAGTAACCAATAATTTTGAAACCATTGACCAGGAGTTCCTTCAGCGTTTGAAATATCTTTATGGGGGGTGGAACGACAATGTAGCTGGACACGACACTCTCATAGCCATACGTAAAGACGATGGTGGCTAGAATGAAAATTATGAGCCCCTTGTTCGTATTGAGAATTGTACGCGACTGTCGCATAAGTATGGAGTATATCTGATACCACTGCCCGCGCAGAAACATCACCAGAAGTAGACACGTGATTCCAAGGCATGTCCAAGGCATGTTATCCAATGCAATTGTCCAAAAGAACGCGTTGAAAGATTTCCTTTCGTCGAGCTTGACGCAGTATAAGTATTTAGAACGTTCATTAACCACAGTGAGTTGACTGTATGCGGATGGTGGGAGAGTTGAAAGACGTATGAATTTAAATATTTCTAAAGCTTACAGAGCGAGGAAATGCTTGGGTGCATCAACTAGGAAATAGTAACGCCTTTAAGCATTGTTTATGGGACCATATTCCAGGGTAATGTTCAGGATTTCTGCAGCGTTCTCCATAAATATATGTTCTGACCCGCACCCCACAAAAATTCGTCTCGTCAACACTCCTGTACAGATGCCCGCAAAACTTCCATGTACTCTTAAATATTTGTCCGGCTTTATTTGAAATCAGAGCTGGAATTGGAAGAATAGATTTGATTTTCACATCAGCTGCAAATTCTCGAATGTCTTTAACACTGTGCTCGTCCACGTTTGGGGTTAATTTTGTGATATTTTCTGAACAGGCAGAACACTGAAGGGAAACGATATTAGTTGCAAGTTGGAAAATAAAGAGAGGCGCGTCAAAGACATTCCAGGTATTTGGGAGGCCAAACCTTTTCTTGTTTCCTAGAACAAGGATAAATGTGTTCCTTGTGTCAAACACACGAAAACCAAAATCCTGTCTTAGGTTTCTAACGCCAACTGTAATTGCAACTAGAATATTAACTGAACATTGTTCGGTTAGGTAATTTGGTATATCGAAATACCCTCCAAATCTTTAACTTAGTTTGTGATTGAATTTCTCCCTGTGCCAAATAGCAATAAAATCCATAACAGTTCTCCCTGAGTTAACGTCAAAATGTTATCCAGAACGTTTTCTGAATTTAAGTTGGAGCGAGGGTCATATTTGATTAGGTTGAAAAGACAGCGGTCATACCCTGACGCATTGAAATATATTCCACTTACCGAAGGTACTGTTAAAAATATGAGTAGAACTATACTTTGGACTACGTGTAAATACCACATTTTTATCTCCAATTCTAGGGTTCAGACGAACAACACCCTAACGTCAGTTGCCAGGATATTTTCAAAACAAAAATACAAAAAACAAACTTATAAAAATCAATTGTCGTGATTGAAAAATGTGTCTGTTTGTACGCCCAAATCAACTTTTATTTCTTTAGTTAAGTAAACGGCTGTTTTATACAAAGGAATATAATTTTGTATTAACGTTTAACATTAGCCTGATTTTTTCAAGAGCTGAACATAACACTCAACTGAAACAAATACAACAAACAACGTGTTTTATAACTAATCTTAATCTAATTATCATCCAATCGCTCCATGTTTTCTTGAACTTCATTTGCTACATATGGATATAGCTGACTGTCGTCCTCATTTTGTGTAGGCAACAAGGACCCTAGATGTCCAGCTTGGACATTGGCCTCCTGCTCTGCTACCACAGTACTGAAATAGGCATATGCCTCGCCACTGAGAAATCTGCATAATTTTTTGAGGTCTTTCAACTTATTACTACCCAGTGGTAAAACGTCGTTGTTGGCTACGGCAGGCATGGAATTAAATTCCATTCCAAATCTCATATTGAAACTCTTAGGGTCTTCATTGTCGCGATGGGATGTCCGTGCCCGTAGTGTCTCGGGTTCTTCCATACTGTATGCATACCTAATAAACCGGGTGATCTTGAAGTCGGAAGGGAAACGGATCAACTTTGAGTGCTTCTTAAAATCCAAAATTTCAATTTGCTTTAATTCGATGGGCTCGAACGGGGTCTCGTGTGCTGACTCTCTCACAAGGTTAACAATGTCATTGGGAACCAGTAATGTTGTTTGTCGCTGATGAGCTTCCAGAATTCCAAACGTTCGGTCGCAGTCATTATAGCTATGCCCAGTGACGAAGAATTTTTGCTGGACGGCGGAGAAGTACCCAGCTCTAACAAACTTCATCAGGACGGAGAGAACAATCGAATTATTATTCTGACCCACGCACCTGTCACACCAAACAACTAACTCTCGTCCAACATTTCGCTCGTACTTCGCAGTAACATATCTCCACAGGCAAGATGATACATCGTTAGATCCTCGTTTGCCTATAAGCTCGTTCCATAGCAGCATACTGGCACTCCCATCATTGGAATTGGCGACGCACAGGTTGTAGTTGGAAAGTTTCCTTAGATAGAAACTGGCATTATTTCGGAGCCCGGGAGTAAAAATGACTTGTTGCAAATCGATAGTCAGAACAACATAGTTTGCGTCAAGTTTTGCTTTCTCCTTGTCCTTCTTGTAAGCGCTGTATGCTGCTTCAGCTAAACAAATTAAAGAAATCAATTAGGAGCTAATTTTCATAAAGAATTTTAATTACAACAAAATATATTTTGACACCCAAGTTTGATGCACGACGCGACACACACCTTATTCTGCCAATTGAAGTAACATTAATAATTAATATACGCAGTTTGGATTTAGCGTAAATCAGGTTTAAAAATTTTGAATACATTAGTTTATAGAAACATTTGAAATGTTAACTTACCGCAGTGGGAGGTAGTATGGCGGGACGTTGAACACCGTTTTTACCGATATAGGGCTCACCGGCATCCTTTCTTCGTTTTGCCACGCAGCGTTTGTCGTTTTCTGGATGTAATGGTCTTCTCTTTGACACATTCATTTTATTTAGATTAGCCTCAGTCAAGACGATGCACTGATTGTTGGCCATAGCCATTTACTTAACTTTGAATATCTGAATGAATATGATTGCGACAGTACTGAAATATGTCGTAAACGTTAGCGTAAACTGAGAATGAGAAGTTGTAAGTGTCATGCTCAGCTGTTTCTCTTTTTTTAGTCCAGCAGCTGAGGTTGCGGAACTGAAGAGCAGTTTTGTCGTAGTCAGTCAATGTGATAAGTTGAGTGGGAGAATTCAAGAGAACTCTTTAATTCTCAAAGCTCTTTGAAAGTAGACACGTAGTATTATTGTTACATACATACGTGAATCAATATCTTGAAAAATTGGATAACACATATTTGGAATTCATACCGTGTGGACACGGAAGTCTCACAGAACCTAGATTTGGTATTTACTTCAATTAATTCCTATCAGTAAGCTAATTAGTAGTCTGTGTGACGGGTTGCCTGCTAGTTCAGTTTAAAATGTGGTTGCCAGGCGATTTTCAGATTTTGTTGATTTGACGTTAGGGTGTTGTTCGTCTGAACCCTTCAATTATTTATTAACATACGTACCGTTTTCACCATCGCAGACGTACGATTTAGGAATACATTGCCCATTCTGACAGCGGAATTCCAAATCGTCGCAAACCGTTTCTAAAAGTTACAATTTTCAACTTTTAACTATACATTGAAGTACCAAGTACCAACGTCATTTCGAGTCAAATGACAATTTCTCGACATCCGCAAAAGCGGTTCCATTAATTTGATCGGGTATTATTCCGAAAACCAACTAATTTAAAGAATTCGCAGTAGGCTTTTAAATCTTTGTCTGTAGAACAAAATACATGAGTTATCAATCAAATTAGAACAAATTGACGGAATCCTTGTCGCTTGGTATGTGAGGTAAACATCAAAAGTAGAGCAATAAATAGAAATTATAATTCAGTGTCAAACCTGCACAATTTTCTTCATCTGAACCATCGCTACCTTTTAGGTAAATCAAAAACAAAACATTTAATACAACGCGAACATGAGCCGTAAATATCGGTTTACAGATACTTACAATCAGGGTCCGAATCACATCGATAGAGTTGTCTAATGCATTGTCCACTCCTGCACTTAAATTCGGTTACATCACATGTCGGCTCTTCATCTTCTTCTGTCCAAGAAATTGATACCATTTATTTTATTAATTCAACATATTAATACAGAATTAAGATACATTAGCGGTGATTGGAAATTATGCAGATGTTATTTAATTATTTCTAAGTTTTGGAAAATTTAATTTGCCTTAAGAAATGTGGTCTTATCTGTGGTTCAGTCAAAACTTGTATCTAATAGCCCAATCGTAGGTCGGATATCAGTTGATGTTATTTCTTTAATGAAATTAAGTTAGCCTTGTTTGCAAAGATTTAGTTCATATAAAAAGTTTAAAATGAATACTTTACAAACGAAGTAATGAAGGAACCGCAATTTCTGTGTGTACCTACGAAATAAAATGGATTTACCTGGTAATAAGTACCCGGACTCAAAAGATTCGTCCTGGTCAGTCGCGATCGCGACGTCTGATATAAATATTCCGAGTGTCAGTAAGGTCAATAATATAATACTATGAAAGTAACGAACCATGTTTACCGATAAATTACACTATACAACGCCGAAATTTAAAAAAATCCGTTAATAATATAATACCGTTATGTCGAACTCTCAAGTAATCCGAACAACAATATTTTATACGGATTATTTGATTTAATATTTCCGAGTTTGCTAATAACTCCTCAACTGGACCTCTGCACGAAGCCAGCAGGTCTCAAAGAATGTTCAACCTATAATATTTTCTGCTTCTTATTTCATTACCAGGGATGAGTAATGAGTACCTAATATAAACTGTACATTTAAAAAAAATTGATAACACTCTTAGTTACAGTTAAATGAAGTGTCTCACAGGGTGCGACTATCATTACCAATTTTTTCTCAAGCTCGGTCACTGTCAAGTCAAGATGCATTTTGCCTGCTTCCATGAATTTACAGTGACATGTGAGCTTCATGGACAAAGCAATAAAATAGTTGAGGGCAGCCAAATTGAAAATTCTATCTACATAATATGTCGGTTTTTGCAGAATATCAAACCGCTTAGATACACCAGCTCGACAGCAGCTGGAGACCAGAATGTATGACAAATGATGAAGTTATGGTAGCTGCTGTAGATGGGTTTGAATAGACTACAAATAAATTTTAAGGTTTCCATGGTTTGGAAATTCCATGCGTTTCAAAAGCAATTTTATACTACCAAATAGTTTACACGCGCACTGACTTTGGATAAAAATTGACGGATTCTGATTTTCAAATTCATCTTGTTTACATAAATTTTTTGGTATTTTTGGAAAACAAAAACCTATGCTATTTATGGCAACTCATAGGTTTTCACATCGCGCAACGAGCGTGTTTCCAAACAAATACTTTTTGTTATTATAAATGCTCTGAATTTTTTTTCAAAAAGAAAATCTTTTCATCAAATTTTTTGCTGTGAGCTGTCTGTATAAAGTACTTACCTATACTGAAAAATGGACACAGACGGACAGACAGGGTCATCCCAGTAGACTTTATGCTGACATCTAAAAGTTACAGTGTTTATTTTGAGCACATTAGGTATATTTATTTTAAGTGTTCTAAGCTGGACGATATAGTTATGATTATGCAGCATATAATATGCATGCGTACTATTGATATTAGTTGTAAACCGCTATGGTTATGATGACCATAGTCAAAATTGGTGCTATACTTGACCCAGATGTGACCTCAGATGTCAGGTCACGATATTATTTTAAGTCATTCTGGTATGTACTATATGTACAATAATATTCAAGTGGGATGTCGTTTTGTAGGTCTCATCGAGTGTAACACAGTACTTCTTCATTACGTTTGACCTAGTGTAGGTTAAGTGTCAGGTCAAGGCAAAGGTCACTATAAATATGTCCAAGTTGGGTGTCCATTGGCAGTTCTCATTGAATTTAACATGTTGTCCTCCATGTTCATACTGGACCCAGAGGTGCCCCCTGGGATTAGGTCACGGTAACATCTAATCCATGCCGTGACCTGACCTCGGGGTCATCCTTGGGTCAAATGTCAAAGTCGAGTACCACACTGCATCCCACTCGGTAAAACCTACAAATGGACATCTAAGTTGAAAATTATTCTATGTATACTCTTATTACTTTTGCCGTGACCTCTGAGGTCACATCTGGGTCAAGTATAACAAACTGACGTAAGCTATTCATAATTGAAAACAGCTCAGCACAATTTACTGCTTGTTCTATGCATCGTATTTCCTTTCCCAACTCTCCCACAGTATAAATGCGGATCCATGGTTTGAACCACCCTGTAGGTTGATGACGTATACGTTAATTTGAAATTAATTAATTGTATACTGTTCCGGTCCCGGGACTGGATAGAGATTTTATACACATGTTCCTAATACCTATAGAAGTGGTCCTGCAAATTTTCATCGAAAAAAAGTGATCGCGCCGGAAGTTGTTAAAAAATCATAAAAATCATGAAAATTTAAAAATTAAAAAAAAATCAAATTTTTTTTACGCAGAACTGTTATAACATATGTGTTGGTCATAATGAGCCTATAATTACTATATAAGAAAATGCATTCTCTTGTTTTAAAAAAATATTTTCGAAATTCGATAGTCAATTTTCAAAAAATCATATCTCAAGTTTTAAGCAAAATTTCGAAAAAATGGAAATGCTACAATGCTTCTGATGTTATGCCCAATTACGTAAAAAATCACGACCCTTGTTCGACAAACTTTGCATTTCACGTCCGAGTTGAGAAATTTCCACCCTTGAATGAAATGTTTTCTTTAGTGAAAGTCTAAAAAATTTAGTAAATATTAGTTTTGACTTTGACAGTGTTTCCCTTCATGAAATTCTGTTTTTTGTAATTAATCTTATTTATTTTCAGATATTTAACTTGCGGTACTGGTTCTGTGAGGAGTGTAACGATGATATAAATTAAACTACAGCTACCTACTTGAATAATACGTGTAAATGTTTAATCGATTTTGCAACAACTTACTCTGCTGTAGTAGTTCCCATGAATTGTACTTAGTGTGGAGGGGCATTTTTCGATGCAATGAAAAAATAGAATCTGCAATGAAAAAATAGACTTTTGCAATAAGAAATGGAATGCTGCAATAAGGAAAATTGGTCTATAATTTCAAAGTTTAGGTTAGTTTTTAATCATTTCGGTATTTCAAATACTTAACCTAACCTGTAAGTCAATTTTGTACGCCAACGTTTTAACCGAACCAATAACCTGACTAAAATTTACTGACATGTAGACTTATTGCAAAAGTCTTACTACATCCAAAGCATGTCCTACTTGCTGAAAAGCAGGTAGTATTACGATTGTCAAAGTCAAAAGTGCCAACGCGTATCCGCCCGAAGTTTTAGGTTTTATTCGTGCGGTGATTGGTCAACTTACTGAATTCATTGATATTTCCAAGAAGTGAACAGTAAACAATTCGCGTTGTGAGTCACAACCGTAATTTTTGATTTCATAAAAAAAAAAAAAAAAACGGCGTGTAATCGCATTAGCTCAGATCGATTTAATTGTCTGAAGCCTTGACTTGATCTCATCCTTGTAATTTCATGAATACTAAAATTATAGCAATCATATATTCACAGTTGCTCTTTGATTTGATTGAAACACTAGATGATTACATATTTTGCGAAAATGCAAAAAGTGCAAAAAAAAACACATTAAAACATTGACTACTAATGCAGTGTATTACATTTACTAATGACATTTAGGCTTCTTCAAATTATTATACAATATATTTAGCATTGCAAAGAAACACAAATTTATATTTATTTAGTTACATTCTTGACCCTTCATTTAATTCTGTGTAGCAACTAAAAATTGAATTGTCCGATCAAACAACAAATAAACTACATTTAACATGGTGGATCGATTTACAGTATAGAAGCTCGTAACATGAAATCGTATAGGTCTCAGAGATTTAACCGTTTTTTGGTAATATTCTGATTTTAATTTATCCTTAAACTTCCAGAGAATGCAGCTCCGCGGCAGTTCCAAGGCGTAGGTGGACAGTCTAGCTGTGACCGTTGAAGCAATTAGGACAGGCCCGATTAGTCCCAGAAAACACAATGGGAACGCGCCATAGACGTGAATCGAGATTTTCTCAGCAAATCGAATAGTTCCATAGAAACAGTATACTATACTTATGCACATGGTAATGGCAATCGTGGGAACCACTAGGGGCGCTGTTGTACTGAAAATTGTTTCAAGAACGGCAATTCGACGATAGAATGACTCGATTCTTCCTCGACACTTCTTTTCAATTCCGATTGGCCATTCTATACTACAAATACAAAATATGAATTAAGCAAGACCCCGGTGTACTTGATCTTGATTAAGGCCTCCGTTTAAACTTAAAATTCTCCTTAAAAACAAATTTCACATAGTTTTTAAATAAATCGTACAATGATTGTTCCTGATGCATTTGAAATATTATTTCCAATAAATCTATTTCTTTAGTGCAATTTATCATCACAAAAAGGTATACTAGATTGTTAAAGCGTAGAGTATACATAGTCACAAGAGCTTGAACAGTAAATGCACTGTTCCCTATACATGTACACTCTAAGTAGAATTGTCCATGACACCAAAAAGATGGGTGTCGGTGCTGGTGTCAGCTTGACCAGTCCCCAAAAACCAGGTGTAGTGCTGGTGTCAAAAACCTCCGATACATCAAGGCTTGGGTGTAAGTGTCGGTCGGCGACACCCGACACCGAGTTGTTTTCTTTAGCATAAAACGCGTGTCGGTGTCGGTTTCGACCAAACCGACACCCAAAAAGCAAGGTGCAGTAGGTGTCGAAAACAGTCGACACCCAGTCGACATCAGTGTCGAGCACCAATACCGCACTCAGCACCGTGTCGGTTTCATAAGCAAGTCTAACCGCATTGGAGTTTATGTACACAGTGGCAGCGTACACTAAGTATAACCCTAAGCCAGGATGAGTGGTTGTGATCAAAGATATAAGGTCATTGTTATTTGAAGGTTACTGAAATAATAAGTCGTTGATTTAGGGCGAAGTCGGAAATAATTAATAATTTCTTACCAAACTTTTTTCAGCCACCATTGAGCACTGCAGACGAAGAATTCAATAATGATAAGGTTGAAGAATAAATACAAAACTACCTTACATCCCGAGTAAACTTCCATAAGGAAACAAAGTATGAACAGGGACCTGCACTGATATCCTGACGGCACGACAGAATAAAGGTAGTTCCAATTATTTGGTATTGCCAAGAACATGAACATATACAAAAATGATGCCGCCGAGTTCAGTGTGATCATTATTTTCAGAAGCAGTTCACGAATACCACCATCTTGCAGGTATTGAATTCCGAAGCATTCCCGTCCTTTATAAATAACCAAAATGTGTATGAATAGATTTACCAGCGCATACCATGGGATTCTTTTATTTACCTGAACTAGTATTAAAAACAAGCTGGTTGAAGAAGGTCAGGATTTCTTTTGAGTTCAAGGAAAACGACAAATCCATCATGGCCATGTGCCAGTGAAATATAAGTGTAAACGCATGAATGAGGATGTAGTAGGCAGGCTGAGTGAATCCGGATTCACCATAGGACGGCACGATCCGAATAAAGGCAAACACGCAATAAAAAATAAAATAATGTCCAACAGTGACCAATACGCACTAGAATCAATCGAAGACGGGACGATGTGTACTTGATTCTGTAAATTGCCTCATTCCATTCAAATGGCAGAAAACAGAACTTGAAGTTGAAAGTTACGAAGTACCCAAAAAGTGTCAGCTCTCTTTTGGACAGCATGCTGGAATTTTGTAATCAAATCTTGAATTCAAACTTTAGGGCTACAGTTTCTCGACTGGAATTGAATGGTTCGGTTTCCAGACTTGATATAGCGTTTAATTTCAACCAACGCTAAAAACGGCACAATAGAGGGCTAATATATGCAGCTGTACAGTAAATACATCAGTAAGCTTTTAATGGTTTGAATCGAGTTGTTGTTCAATTCCATAATGAATCGTTAATCGACAACTCCAGAACTGAGCTCAATAAAATATAGAGCTGAACGAGTTTACATTGATAACTACTGGGGAAGCAGTTATTAAGAGCCACGGCGTCAAAAGAGCTACACCATCATAAGAGCTACAATCAAAAAAGTGTCTATATCCAGATAATTTGGTTTGAGCGATACTTGGTTTCAAGTTAAAATTAACATAATAGTGCGTAACTACAATCACTAAGGCCCGTGCCTGCAACTGTTTTTTACTGAGGTGGACTGGTTGTAACCCGTGGCGCTGGTTGTTAGATTTAGGGTTAGTTTGGCAAAACTCGATTTGACAAATGAATAAAAAAGAATTGTTTTTTTTTGCCATAATGGAAAATATGAGAATAGATTTTTAGAAAAAAATTTGTAATTTTCTAGGCTATTATGCCAAAATTTAAAAAATCTCAGTTTATGTTTGACCCATTATAGCCCCATCAAAAAGAGGCTTATGAAACTTAAACAAACAAAAATTTCTTTCGAGTTCTTAATTACAATACTGGCATAGTCATACCTGGTCTGTATAAAGAATCGAGAATCTTAATCATCAAGAAGGGAGTCATTGGACTCCCTGCTTGTATAGTCAAGTACGTAAGCATTATTGTTATTCGTATTTTATATAACAAATGCCTGAGCTTTTTATTACCGGCTCTCGATATGCTCCAATGGTTTAATATTTATTCGGGCTTGATCCAACCTTATTTCTGATGAATGAGTCTTCAGCGCTTTAGCATTTGATAGTAACATAATAGTAATAGATTAATTGGACACTGGATATTTTTTACCACAAGTTTTATAAAACGTAGCTAAAGACCAATCACATTTATGATAAAAGTTTCTGAAGATTGATGATAATGCCGTTTAGAATTTTAGTCTCTGTGCCATTAATAAATCCAAAACTTTTATCATATATTCTAACAATGCAAATATGTCGCAGATCGAAATTTCTAATTAACCCACCAAAATTTTCAGAAAAACTTTCGAAAAAAAAAACTCTGTTGGAAATTGGAGCCCATGGCGTTCTGAAACGATTGAGATACGGCGGTATCACTAAATATACCTTGTATCGTTCCTAGCGAACGAAATACCCGCCAAAGAATTCTCTTAAAACTTCTTAATAATTCGAAATACCTTTTTACGAAAAAAAGAGATTATACAGAGTTTAGTTTGAAAATATAATAATAAGAATGAATATTAATTTTTTGACCTGTAGATTTGATCCGTTTCTCGCTTATCAAACTTGCAAAATTTAGATTTTTGACGCTTGAGTATGTAACGTTTTCGTACGAGCGCCCTACTGCTGTCAAACTTATGACAATTAGTGCTGTTGTAGAATCTAAACTACCTAATTTATTTATTGCGTTAGCACGCATCCTCCCATGATGCAGCGCATACTTATGTTAAGTCAAAAATTCTTAAATGTTTGTATTTTTCTAAATAGGGCAGTTAAATTGTCACCCGATACATTTTGGTATTTGGTCAGGCTGAGCTGTTTGTTGGTGTTTTGGAGCTTCTAACATATTTTGTATTATGCACAAAGTATTGTTCTAACCTCAAAACCTCCTTCTGTCACTTTTACATTAAAAGCATGTCCCACATTTCATTCACGGATAATTTCTGTCCTGTTATTATTTTAAATTATAGTCATAAGTTGTCATAAATTATAGTCATATTTCACTTATACTTGTTCGAACACCGGTACTTTTACTTATTGTTTCGAAAAATTTTGCATTGCAGTGACTCTCTATCTGTTTTAATTAAACATAACTAATTTAATACACTATCTAAAAAACGTTAGAAAAAATCATTTCGCGTGGGAGCTTCGTACTTTCAAAAGTGTTCAAGTCGTAGGGGAGTACCTATACAATGTAAAAATACTGGCGAATTACGAATATTAGTTTGGATTGTACACTTGAAATCATATAAACCAATTTCATGTAAAACCTGGAATTTGGAATATTATCCCTATTTTTATTGATAAGTATACATTTTTCAGAAACAGTTGTGATGATGATTGAAAACTACATTTGAACCAAACAATTCTTAATCTGTGTACATGTACATGTATCCGCGATTCAATCATTCTTAAGGCTGCGGCGCTTGACAGGCTTGATTGTCCTGAAGTGGACAGCACTTGCAAACAGCCCCATACGGTTCTCCAATTCCCGGATGCGTCGAATTTGACTTTAAGCAACGGTGTCCAACGTATGGAGAACCATTAACATTACATGTGGCACACGCAGATGTACATAAAAGTTGACAGCCAGCTTGTACGAGTGAATCCACGTTATTTGGATTCCCACCTCCAAGTAATGGTATTATTCCTAGTATTTTGAAGACTCCAGTGCACAAACACACGGCTCCGTCACAATTTGCATTTGCTGTGCAGGTTCCATCGGCGTAGCCTGCCGTCAAACAAAAAGCCAGGCAGCCGGGTATTGTTACCGGTACTCCTCCATAGAGACTAACTGAAACGTTATTACCACAAAAGCCAGACATTTGGCATGGAGCGGTACCTGAAAATGATTTAGAAAAGCAATTATTACTACTAGTTGAATTAATAATTACGCTCAGTTGTCTAGGCGTAATGATTAGTTGACATACAGTACAAGAGCGAGTAATTAATTACTTACAATCTGATTTCACTCGTGTTTCATGGAGTAGTAGTACAAATGTAATTCCCAATCCCAGTCCGAGTAAGCGAAGGAGTGCCACAGCCATTTCAACTCAATTGCTTGAAAATTTACTCAAAGGTTTAATTTGTAGGGAGAAATGACTGACTAGTTGGACGGATTGACACTGAGACGTATTTATAGGCAGGAATGAAACCCTAGAATTCTGCTTCAAATGAAAGCTAAAAACCAGTAATTGAAATACATAGTTGTTTGTCGAGTTATTTCCGCAGTTAGCCGTTTATGTTATATTTTGACGAGTCTAACTGTTCCCGTCTCACTTAATCAGTATTCAGTTGCCTTGGGTTTGCGATTGCGGCTTGATGTTAAGGCTCATATTGTTTGACCTAAGTTGAGCCTGAAAGTCTGCAATCAAGGATTTTCCTGAGAGATGATAAACATTTAAAAAGTACGACCCATAAGTCCAGTACGGTTGCTTTTGTTGACGTGGAGACCATTACATTCACATTCACATTGGATTGTAAATGAAGTCATCGCTCTGTACCTACTGTCAGGTTGACCTGGATTGACCTATGCTCAACTTAGAGCTGTTGAATCGCAGGATTTCCAAGATACGATTGAAAAAGTTCGCGGACGTACACAGAGTGTATACTTACTATTTCTTGTGGCTGATAAAACATCACGCCACAGCACGATTACCGAATGTCTAAGTCTAAGAATTTCAATGAAAGTTACGTGCTTGTGAGATTCATATTGCCTCGATATAAAAGGCGTTACTGACAGATCTTGCCAATAAATTCTTATCCAGTATTTCTTTTAACTTTGTTGTGACCCTTGACTTATTCCCCTTATTCATGAGTCCTAACTCAATCTAAATATGATAAAATTTGAACTATGACGTCTTTGATCTTCATTTAATATATTTTGTATAATATTTGAATGGGTCGAAACTGGCTACTGTTTGTCGAACTGTCATTTCGGTAGGTAGAAAATTAAGTTGTGATTTTTAAGCAATATTTCAAAAATTAAATCGGTTTGAAAAAGTTTTACAGAAAATTCGGAAGTTGAATTAAAATTGTGACGCTCCAGTTCACAATCGAAGTAATTCTCTGAACTTGAAAATAATTCTTTTGAATAATTTTGATAATGACTTGATAGGCTGCTGACAGTATCAGGTATAGGCATATACTTTTCAAATTGAAAGCAATACAGTATTTTTTATGATTTTTTAAACCCTTTGATTCAATTCTCGGCTTTCTGCCATGCACTCAGAGGCACTCAAACCTTCAAGCAGTATTTTCCAACTGAAATCCAAATTCCAAATTCAATATTGGGTTTTTGAATTTTATTCAATTCAGTGAAAGTGTTCAGTCATTTTATTTCAGGACGCTTTTGAATGTATTTCCAAGTTGTAGGCATTATTGTGTTAGATTGAATTTGACTTACTTATGACAAATATTCAGGTGGAATTCAATTTCTGAATTCGGATCGTTGTTTACGTGTTAAAGGACGATTCACATTAGAAAATTACTTGACACGGTTCGCCTTCGGTATTTGTCTGTATATAAGGCCGCACTGGTCAACACGAAGTGTCCAGCTACCGTCAAATAATTTCCCCTTATTTGCACTTCTCAATTGAATTGGCTTAGTACTGCGTGAATACCTGACCTAATACCAAAATGTATTGTGTATCAATTTAACTGCCCTAATTAAAACAGGAAAATACATAAAAAATTTAACAACTTTTGACCTAAACAGATTTCTACCTAATTAACATGAATAAAAACCTAAATTTTAACAGGAATTTCCAAAAAGGAAATACCTAAAGTATAAGCTTAACCACGCTCTATAGACGTTTTATCTAACATAACCTAAATCAATCAAGCTTAGGTCTAAATAGTAGAGTCTTACATTGTTAGCCACTAATGTACCCTATGTACTAAATTAACCTAATTGAATCACTTTTAATTCAATTACTTTTGAACATCATTACCAGTTCATCTATTATATTTCCATCTTTTGAAAACTTTCAATCCAAACTGGGAACAAAGTAGTTGCACTTTTCGAGCATTTTGGAAGCATTTTTAGGTCAAAACAGTTTACAGATACTCTGGAATTTTTGGAAGTATGACCTAAGGTGGGGCTAAAACATTTCGTGCCACTCAATATTATTTGGTATTGAATTTTTGCTCTTCCAGCTCTTTACATGATCCACGATAACATGAAAGTCTTTCAAATCAATGCGAAATTGATCCAAATCCTTCACCAACATATCTGGGTCAATAAACATATCATTCAGAACCTTTTTTCAACACCTGAAACGTTAAAACGTCAAGGAGCCTTGAACCCAAGGAGTTGTATAATAATTATACATCTCCTTGCTTGAACCGCGCACGGCCGCCATCTCCGCTGTGAGCCGGATTTTCCTCTGTTTCTGATAGGAGAAAGCGCGACTTGGGTCGCTGCAATACCGCTCGCTCTCTCTCTCTTTTGCGCTGCAAAGCGGCGGTTTGTCAAAAAAGTCCAAATATTATTGCAGTATTCGATTCTCAATGAAATTTGATTTAATTTGTTATATCGTACGGTTTTCTGAAGTCAAGTTTAACAGCTGGAAGAGCGAATATTTGACATTTTTCACTATTTTGCGCTGCACAGCGGCCGGTTCTTTAAAAAGTGAAAATATTATTACACCATTAGATCCGCAATGAAATTTGCTTCCATTTTACATAGCATATACCATTTTAAGAAGTATTTTAAGAAGTAGGTATGACGTGAAGGAGGGCTTAAAAATTTCGTGCCACCTTGTACATTAATTCTACAAAAAATATTCCAAATGACGCCACAAGTCCGAAAGAGAAGATGATAAAAACGAAAGCCATATTTGTGCTGAGCGAAAGGGGTTGTGGTGTTGCAGTGTGTTCTTCCTTCAGTTGTGTTTCAATGTGTTTCCGATCACGTAACCAGTACTTCAAGAATTGGATAATACCAACGCCATAGAAAAAGTAATTCTCGAAACGGCCACGGCCGTTTCTCTAGTAGAAGCGAACAGACAAGCCGCAGGGGTGTGTAACACTGTTTCCTCGTCCTAACCCTACGCATTTTCCTTCATCAAACTCGAGTCTGCTCAGTCTCGCTTTTTGATTGATGATGATTGATGAGCTTTTATTTTAGTGTCTTTATAAGTTACAGCAATTCTTAGTACGAGTACAGAGAAAGATAGAATAA
>JAQFYT010000920.1:0-19855 GCA_034694925.1 Ceratophysella denticulata
TCAAAAAATTGCAATACCGTCATGTGTTTTGACGTTAAGCGAAGAAAGCTCGAATGCCGAAAGTAAAATGTTCGTATCAATGGTAAATATATCTTATGATTTAGTATTTGGCTGAAACTGCAACCAATCCGGGAATAAGCTTATAGTGAAGCACGTGGTATCCTAGATATGTGCAGGGTGTAGTAGGTATCGGAATGATGATCATGACCAGGTGCAATTCCTTCCGGTTCAATGGCATTAGGATTGGAGGGGTGGGTGTGGAGAAAATGGTCTTTGAAACATTGAATAGGAACATTAATTCAGATTTGATTCACTCGCCAGAACTATGCTCACACTTATTCAAGGCTTGACTCCTGAAAGAGGAAAAAAGAGTATTGCTCCGCAGATGTTACACTCTGATTTATAACCACTGACTCCCACTAAACGCAAGAAGCTGTTCAGTTCTCGCTTCAGTGCTTTGCCTGGAAGTTCCCAGACCATGTGGACTTCAAAATAGGTACATGGCAGGACGGCTAGGCCGGTATTCTTTAGTGAGTAAGCGTTACAAATGGAAATGTACAGTGCGTGAGCTGTACAGGTTTACGTACTGTATCATTGTACTGTATCATTAAAAATAGGTTTCTAATGGCATTCTATAAGGTGGGAGCGGATTAATCTAGTTAATGAAATATAACACTTTAAGAATACACACATTTAATCATAAAAAGCTTAGTAACCGAATGTACTTTAAAAAATACTGAATAGGCGCACCAATATTTAGTGTTACTTCATACATCCATAATCAGTTATAAAAGAAGTGTTATTAATTACACTAATATTATCAACGTCAACGTCTAACCGATTCCGATTATACACTCGGATCGTAAACATACAAAGTACCATTGTACAAGAATGAGTATTCGCTGCAAGTATATACATATAGACAAGTCTAGCCTGAGCACACACTTGGATGAAAATAACGCTTGAGGTATAATGGTATCGGTAAATAAAAACATAGTTCGGCACCATTGGCTGCATATACTAGATTTTGCTGCTACACTAATGCTGCAGCACCGTCCTGTGTCGAAAATATGGCATCAGTAGTTTCTACGTAGGTATTAAAAAAGTTTCGTTTCGGGTTCCGGTATTCCACCAATATTTAAAAATATAAAGCTTCAGACGTGTCACGATTGACATTCGACTAATAATCTATAAATCTGACAAAATTGCAACAGCTTCAAATTCAATTAAACGCTGCATCCTTATCCAAGATACACAAGAAAAGAGCTTCCGACAAAGCAGTTAATTCACGACATAGGCATTGTGCTACTAAGACAAAAACAGCGATTCCATTATCTACTATTTGTACTTTCTAACAAAATTAAGCGTTGAAGGCATGACCGGTCATTCCATTGTCAATTTGTAGTTGTTCCGAGAAAACCAAGTCCCTGTTCCAAGTCAAATGCCTTTTCGATAACCTCCTCAACTTGTCACAAGTAGTTTACATTTAATAGGAACTATTTTCTTTCATTAGGAGGATTGTTCTGGACGAACAGCGGTGTTCGAACAGAGGCTAGCAGCAGTAGATTACATTTCTTAATTCCATCAAGTTGTGGTCGTAATGCTGACAGAAGTGTGGGTGAGAGTGGTTTCCGTGGTGGTCGTGGGCTGAGCGGGGATGGACGTTGACGGGCGAGCCCTTCGGCCTCCTCGTTTTCGTCCAAGGCAGCAGGCCAGGATGCCCGTGAAACAGAGGCACGCCATAAATATCAATACACCCATCAAGATAATGCCGGGAGTCCCATGCAATTTGGAAAGAAGCGTCTCGCTCCCCTCCGCTCCGCCCGTCAAGTTGATTTCTTGGCCTTCTTTTCCCATATGGTCCCACATCGTTTCATCAACCTCATCTCCTGTAATAAAGAAGGAAGTGTTAGAGAAGAGCCCGTTTCCTACTCTCAGAAACCTAATAGGAAATATGATCATTGAGCAGGTCGAGACTTTCGTCCTTCGTTTCCTCCTCGTCGATATAATTTGTAGGAATTACGACTCCAACCCAGGAGCCTTTCTGGTCAATTCCCGGGAGAGTGTATGTAGTCAATTTGGACCTCAGGTCGCAACAATGTTATACTTCGAATATTACCACACGTTTCTTATAACAAAGCTTGACATCAACAAAACGTATTGTGTAGGCCGTATTTCTGGACTTATTTGCAACGGTATATCTTATTTATTTATTATTTGCAGCTACTTATTCGTAAAAGCCACCCATGAGACAGATCCATTCCCATACGGTAAAAATCGGCTACTGGGCCTACCCTAAGAAGCACGCGCCACCAAACAAACATCGTCAAGGTACCCTGGTATAAGCTTGCAAACTCGGTAATTTCTGGTATAGACAAACAATGAAATTATTGGTTAGCACCAATTATTTACAGGTATTTGGACTTTTTGTTATTACTACAGCTTAAACTTAAAAGTCGTCGACAACATAGGTGTAAAAATGAGCGCTTTGGGACAACGAGACAAATCAATTTGAAATTCTCACAAAGTGTGTGCAACTTAAAAGTTGAAATTGATCCCTTGAAAAGACCATCCCAGTTTTAAGACATTCGTTTAATTTTTAGACATGTTGACCAAGAACTACATATCCCGAATAATGTATTTTCATTACACAATGTTGCGGTTCCACGTTCAACTGTGAATAGATAGCGGCGGATACCAGGGCACATGGTCCGCACAGCCGGACTGAATGGCACTAATGGAAATGAGTCTGTATTTAATGCATTTGACTAGTAGAATATCTTGGAACCATTTATGATTTAAGAGTACTAAAATATTAAGAATTCCGGGTTCTCCAGTAAATACTTAATGAGTAGTTTATTATTCATAATCTTGAGAGGGAGGGAGCTGGAAAAGTTTCTTGAGGAAAGGAGCAGATGGTGAAAGGGGGACAAAGTAGTTTGAAATAGACTAGAAGGTACATTTAACACGCGTTTGGAATACTTTATGGGGAATTTTGACAGAGTAATTTAGAAATCTGGTTTAATGTCACACATCTTACTCTGCTCTTCATCCGACCTCTCTGTCCCCTCCATAATAATATGCAGCCTGGGAATGTTCCCAGCACTTTTCCTGCAACCGGAGGATCAAAGAGAAAGCTACAGTTAAAGTTGAAGCATTCACGTGAACCATTGCTACGAGTTCGCGGACAAATTATGGTAATAAATTAACTATTAAAGAAAATTATATCCAAGCAACTATCATGTAAATGCAAATAAAAGGTGGCAAAGATCAAAATGAACCGCTTTAAAAAGAAGTCCCCATGCCTTCTTCCATAATGCTATTTTTTGGTACATGAACACTCCGTTATTTAATTTATATTCGAATTCAGCCCATTGAATACATAGTCTATCAGTATTTGCGTACTATTGAACTATCAAATTATCTTTATTTATTTAAATAAATGGTTTTAAAATTAAGATGCATACTACCCCAATTCTGAGCATTACAATTTGTCGGGGTTCTCAGCTGAATCCTATATTATAACCTCATAAGTGTAGGTTGAGGACATGTGACTTTCTCCCGAAATGTTCCTGTCATAACTCAACGTAGCTTGGGAAAGGACGTAGCTGTTAGTAAGTCGTCTGTGCAGAGTGCAGAAAACCACCGGGAACTCCGGCCAAAACTGGAGTGAGGTTGGGGAGAAAGATCGGAGTCTAACCATACTATGAAAGTGGAACCCTTCTTGTTAGAAAAAAGTCCATTACAGGAGCGCTCTCGACTTTCTTAAATGAGTGGAGAGGGAAAATGAGGCTCGGGTGCTCCTCCGTGCTTTGGTAATAAGTGTGACTGTGATCAAAACCAGAAGAGGAAAGTTTTGCTGCGGTTATGCTCCACTCTCATCCAACCAGCAGCCAGACTTCGGTTCTGAGTCAATTGAGCGCTGAAAAAACGATTCCGAGCGCCAATGTAACCCGTAAACGCATTAAAAAGTGATTCTGGGATAACAATCGGTTTTCTAATCTTATTTTAGGAGAAGTTTAAGACAAATTAAAAGTTAAAGTTAGGCTGGAGAAAATACCTCAGAAGTTTAAAAACTGAAACAGCTAAGATTGAACTATTTAATTATGTATATTTTATAACCTATCAAAACGATTATTAATTAATCAAACTTTGCTTCAATTTCCATAGTGGAAATATTTAATTTAAATTTGCCGACATTCATTGGACAGGACACAATTGACGTCCATCCCGGCTCCTGGTCCCGGGCGGTTTAAACGAAGGAGTTTGAGACTAGTGAAGGGAGAAAGGAGAAGATCAAGTTTCTCCTAATGTGCCCCACGGCTCTCTCTCTCCCAGTTTCTGCTCTTCCTTAATGGAAACTTCTCATTCCTCTTCAATCTCTTCAATTGTGTTTGATCTTCCGTCATGAACCCCACTTTCAAAACTACTTTTCCGGAGTTAGGAGCTGAGGATCAAGGAATATGTGGCCTGTTTATCGTCTCAGAAACCCTAAATATACTCCGCCGGACATTATATCTTCCGCCTCAGCTCCCAGACAAATATGTACTGAATCAAAAGCAAGAAATATTAGCGGAATTTACCAGGATGAAGATGAGTTCCTGTGGTGAAGATTGTATTGTGTAGCTACTTGGAATTTAGAAAATTTATTCCCCTCATTCTTGAAGTTAATCTTACCGAGATATGAAAAATGCGGTAACCTTAGCGCCAATTAACCAATATTAAGAACAACTTCTTTAGCAACTTATTCTGTACATAGGCATTTTCAGAGGCTAGAGGAGTTTCACATAACGAGCTGCAATGATTTGCGTCCTTAAGTTTCAATATAACTCCATGATATAACTGGAAAAATGTGTCTGAGATCCATTCTTCTCTCTGAATTTAAAATTCTACAAGCATTCTTTTAACACATGCACACTGCTGTAATTTTAGTTACGAATGGAAGGTCGGGAATAGTTATGCACATTTGAGATAGAGATAAGTCAGGAATTTAGCTGTACAAATTTTGTATACGAATATGAAAACGGTGAGTGGTCTGCGTAAAACAAAACACTCTACTGTTGAAGGACAGGGTTTTGAAAGCGTCTGCATTTATTTGGTAAGATATTAGTCTGCAGGTACTTATCCTATTGTGACACGAGGATGGTTATGATTATTGGGATCTTGATGATCTCGTCGAGACCCAGACAAGGGAGTGGTATGCGGAGTGAATTTAAAGAGCTTTCACAATGCAGCATGCCTCTCCCTCCAAACTAATTCTGTTCTTCCCATTTTGTCCAATTTCGTCTCAAGCATGAAGTACCAGTTGAACAACTAACCGTGCCGTGCCTAAGCGACAGGGTTTTAGTTCAATTCAACTACGCCAATTTTGTCTTTCGACTTTTAAAATTACAGCCTATTTGGCAAGATCACAGATTCGATTAAGAAAGTATTAATGTAAACTGTCTAACACGCGAATTCTAACCAATCATTGTTGCTACTTCTAAAATTTGCAGGGCATTTTTTACTTCAAACCTAGATTCAATACATAGATCCATCAGAATATTAAAAAGAACCCCAGTGAACTCAGCACAAAGTAAATAGAGATTTTATCTAAACTACAGCAAAAGAGGCCTATAAAATCGCACCAAATCGCCCGAAGGGGAATTAACCCAGAACGAAATTTCTGGTGCTTTCTATAGCGGGCTATTAGATTTTCATTCAAAGTGTTGGAAGAGGAAGGCCCAAGTCGAGGCTGTCTCTCCGCAATAACTCTCATTCTTTTCCTCCGTCCCCATTCTCACTATTGTACTTCTATTTTCATTTTCTGGGCGCAGTTTTTACTCCGTGGGAAGGCAAGTAGCACCTTGGAAATGAAGAGAAAGTCCTATTGAGAGGGCGAATGGGTTGACTTTCTTTGGTTCCTTTCTCCACTCCATTCCCATTCTTCTGACTCTGGACTGCAAATGACTCTTGGTTCATTATTATTACCCCAAGGTTTATAGGTCCATAATTTTGGGGTGACTGGCGGCGGAGGAGGGAAAGCAATAGAATTCCCATTTGCTACGACTCAGGCTTCTTGCTCCAACAGAGAGCTTCTATTTCCAAAGCGGAAATTTATTCAGAGAAAAAAGGGGCGGCGGCGGGGACTCTAGCCCACATTTCCCGTCGCTTGGCTTGGGTCGCTGCTCAGGCAAAACGGTTCTAGACCATTAGATCTCAAGAATTCTTACCATCACTGATTGTCATTTTGAGAGTAATACTAAGTTAGTCTATATTAACTAATCGCCTGGCTAAATATTTTTGAGGAATAAGCGTGTTAAGCTGCACCCATTGGATATGCGGTTTACCAGTTTTTTGAGGCATTTTAGATTCCAAACAGTTAGGTAGCGTTATCGCTTACAAGTCTGCATATTCATGATTTAAATAACATACACATCTAATAGCAAACGATGTAGAATGTCACAATAGCGCTGGGTTCTTTTATGCACTTCGTAATTTACCTTTAGGCAGAAACCTGTTTAGGCGAGTGGAAGAGTAAATAAATCAAATTTTGAAAGAGTTAAAAAAAAAAATTAAGCGAAAATCTTACTAAACTTAAGGCAACAGTCGTATTATTTTTAGGCAGGTTAAATGGTAGCCGTTCTAAAATCGAGGTTGAATTGAGAGAGAAGGAGAGAAAGTGTGTAAAGTAGGTATGAGAAAGTTCCTTTCTTCGCTCCACTGTGAGGAAGATAATGAAGTCGTTACTATTACATTGACAGAGTAGGGCTGGGGTTCTCACGTAATCCAACATGATTGGCTCAACCTCCCGTTATTCATTTTACATCCCGATTACCTTCATCCGCCCAACTCCTAAAAACTTATTATCCCTCCATTTTATCGCCTGGGCTGATTGCTCATTTTTCTTGGTTTATTAAACCTGAATCTCATATTCCTACTCTCAATCATCTTCCAGAACCTACCCAAGCCCCGGCTCTAATAGTTTGCTCAGACCAAGTTCTTGGGGGAATCATAAAGGACACCGTGTGTAAATTACCTCGGCGTCAGCTTGGATTAGCAAAGTGCTTAATTCTAGTTACGGTATGGCACAGTCAGAGAAAGCATGCTGCGAAGAAAATAAAATAATCTTACGTGACATGAGGTGGAAGAGGCAGGGCTGGAGTTGTTTTCCATATGAATTCTTGGCCCAGCAACCCACCAGCCCATAATCCCGCTCCGAGCGGATTTCGTAGAATAGTACTGATTGGTGACGGGTTCTGTCCGTTCCACCATCCGGTAAGTTTTTTCGACGGAGGCGATATGGGTTATTTGTACTAGTGGGACTGGAACTTGTGAGATCGGGTCTGCTGAGAGTGCCAAATGATGATGATGATGGCAGTGTCAAGTTTGTTGACGTGACAGGACCAGACGGAAGATACGGAGAGTTGTCTGCATTCTCTGCCTCAGGATTTATGCTCAGCCTTATGACTTGACCCAGGCTGGAAAGCGGTAGAATCTCACTGGATCGATTAAGAGTCCAATAAAAATTCAAATCTGGGGGCCATGCCAGGATGAAGCAGGCCAGGGGATGACTCTCACCCACGGCTAATGGAATGACTTGCGGCTTACTTGAGGAGCATTTGGGTGAGACTGTAATTTAAAAATATAATGTATATTTTGTAGGCTAAATGCGCTACTGGCTGATACCATTATCAGACGAGTGAGCCCATTTGAGTAACGTCCCAATGACCCCGTTATTATTGGCTCATCAAGGGCTTTAAAAATTCATACTCCAACCGTTTTATGCAAACCGTGTTATTTCAAGGCATGGGTTTGTCATGTAAGTGCAATTCAAGAAAATCTCTGATTTAAGGTGCTGTTTGAATGCTAATTTTTTCCTTTTCGGCATATTGAAACGTAATATTTCTGGCTCGTATAGGATATTGCACATATTCGTATTTTCCAATTTTTATAATAGTGTGTAAATCATTAACGTTGGCGATAATTTGATACGGTGATTTAGATCGGACGAATGAATACTTAGTTATGTCCAGGTAAATAATGTAAGCGCGGGAGGCTTTATCCTAATCTTTAAAAGTAAAGTCATGGCGGACTGGTGGACCAACCAAGGTCGTCAGCAAACCTGCTCATAAGCAACATCTTAGAACGCAGAAAACATGAATTCCCTGGTTATATGTATCTCAAATCCTTTGATTGAGAGCTGCTAACGAGTCTGAAGACAGTCATTTCGAATTAATGACACGTCATAAAAGTGTCAGAGTGGGACAAAAGTATTTGCGATGATTTTAAAAACATGTACTGACATATCTTCGGATTCCAAGTCCAGAACCCTGTCGGGCTGGGTGAGAGGAAGAGAAAAGGAGTGACTGACCCATTATGTTTTAATACGACCGTCAATCTTGTTTCTTTTCTGCTTGCACCCAGCGGAGGAAAGAATCCTCTGGAGGAGTGAAAATGTGGGGCAAAGTAGAAGCTCCTATTTTTACTCCCCTGCCTTTTATCATGTTTTCACATTTATTTTATTTCATTTCAACTCATTTACTCCAGGTCTTTGGAACTAACGAACCTTCCTGACTCCTCTACAACGCCTCGGCTCCAGGCGAGTCAATGACATACGTTAACTGCAGCCGCGTCCTTCCTTATAAAGCTAAAGCCTTCCTCACACCCTATCTCCCTGCATTAGCTCTTCCTTGTTGCTAGTGGGTTCTAGGAAAATTCATAGTCGTTGGTTGAGCTACGTAATAGGGAAATGCCGCCACTAGGACGGCCAAAAACGAATACACTTGAACAGAACTAAAGTTACGACTGTTTGGCTTTTGGCTTTCTGGCGAGCTAATCTGATTTTCAGAGCATTTCGTAAATTAAAATCGTGTTCAGGGTACACATTTGAATCATCTGATAAAAGTTGCTTATATTCATTACAAAAAGTTCCAGAATATTCAAAATTCCTGCTCCTTAGCTAATCAATCCGTCAGGAAACTGGTTTTCCGCATAACCTAGTTTAGACACATTCTGAAAGAAAACCATTATTGGCATAATCCTTGCCTTACTCTGCTGCAATGTCCCTACGAGCGAAATTGTGTCATGCTCGGTAAACAAGTACGAATCACCAGTAGATCTCACCGAGCAAGTTTGCATGTTAATTGTAACACACCCGCAGGTAAGCCGCGAGATAATATGAACAGGGTTGCTATAAACAGGTAAACAATTAATATTTTCCCTCCCGGTCGATTTACTTTTGAGTCGCGCTCACACCAATACTTAATCAATTCTTCATCCTAAAATCAGCAGAAGTCGCAATCAAGTTTTCGGTTTAGTGTCGTACACTGGTTCAGAGGTCAATCAGCAATGAGTTTCCAGGGCCTTACCCGCTAGAACTTATTAACAGGGACCAAACTAGTGGACCAAATCGCTTAGATACCTATTTCTCCGCTTTTATTAGAATCAAGACAAAAGTAAGTTAAGAAATACAACAGTTGTTAGCTTAATAAATTTTAAAACTATAAACATTTCTAACTTTCTTGTAAACTAAAATCGGACCAAATGCCGGAGAATCCCGAAGATGCCTCAGAGCTACAGTGCACCTATCTGACTTGGCACTTCTTCTTCTCCTTGTTCGCAAAGGGTCTATTATCGTAAAATTTTGTGTCACTCTCCCTCCCTACCCTACAACCCTCCCAATTACATACATATATTTCCCAGCTCTTAATTAGTACTAGGAAGTCATTTACAACTTTTCCACCCATAAGTACGGTTTCCAATTCACTTTCTCTCACTCCCCAGCTTTTCCGGCTTCTTCGGGTAATTCGAGCTGAATTGTTGATGATCCACAGAACGAGGAAATTCGGGTTACACGTGAGTGGCGGATTTGGTTGATTCCAATTCAACTACTAAAGTAAGTCGAGTGTTTTGCTGTGGTTGCGACGAGAAAACGCTTTCAATTTTAGAACCAAAACACAGAACAAGATACTGATTGTGGCCAAGCCAATACCCAAGCTTGGAGTATGCATCCCTTAATACGATTTGGGAATTCGATCCAATCTCTGTGATATGATGTAGGTATGCTAATACAATATTATACCCTGCATATCCTAATAGAATTAACTAAACGTACGAGAATAGACCGATTCTTGAATAAATTACTAAAATTGTTACAGTATAACAACACATATAGAATTGGAAATAATGTTTCCTATTCGTTTTTGGGTTAGTATCTACATTAGGAAACTATTTATATGCCCTTTCAGTCGAAACGAAATGAAATGCAATACAATTATCGGATCACCAAGTCACTAGTCTACAAGAGTAACATGCGTGACACTTATGCATACCATGTAGAATCCGAATCCTTTCTCGTACTCATACCGGAAACTAATTTGAACATACTTGGGGTTGGCGGTAATCGTGGTGTATGAAACAAACATTTGTTTGCACTTATTCCACCCCTCTCAAATCCGAATTTCTGAGCTTGACACTATAGGTATATGTTATGTAAATAGTAGGTATAGGTAACTATAACCAGAAATCTGATACTCTAGCTAGGAAGATACCATAATTTGTGAAGATGGGCTGTGACATTCTTTGGTTCCTCCGGTGGGTACGCAGTAAATAAGTGCGATCATTTGTTTAAGGAGTGGGGTAAGTAGGCTCTTGTAAATTAAGATCTAGAGTTACTACATGTTACAGAATATTTCCAGGATGCGACACGTGTAACCAATATGACTTAAATGAGAATTATGTGATGACAGGCTGTAAACCCTAAAACCTCGTTCCACAAAGTTCCAAGGTCTCTCAAGTATCCCTACTGCCGTTACATAAATTTTGAACAAATTGTATAGTACATAGTACTAACACTCTCTTCTGCATATCTACAAAGTCATCTCCAGGCACATGTGTAAGCCTTTACGCTGTTAGCTTCAAAATGTTTTACTAGAAGCAAATATCCGAGCATGAGGACATTTGAACATCGACAACCTAAATCCATTGTGACACCTTGACATTTCCTCCACGTTCCGTCAATGAAACTGAATTACAGGTCCAAATGCTCACCGATAGAAATCTTATGGATTTTGACTCAATCTATAAAAAGTAAACGGGGAGAATGTGCAAAAAACTCCGGATTTTAAACTCAATTTCCATTCAACTCAACCTTATAAAGCGAAATAAAAAGCAAGGAAATTGGAAGGTAGGTCGTAAGATTTTCTAGTACACACCCAAAAAAATCCTAGTTTCCTGAGCATGGCTTGAACTTTCCATTTACTTGACTTTTCCATTGTAGGCTAGCTAAGTGAGGCCAGGAGTTTAACAAAGTGCGGACCACCTCGACTCTAATCTTGATAAGACGACGTAAGGTGAGTGAATAAGGGAAATCCGACTTGACGTCCCGTATGCTTTCTTGACTCCGTGCTGGTTGGCTGGCAGTGTAAGGCGGAGGAACTATCTTCATTTGAATTTGTTCACTGCGGAATGGAATTCAATGGGAAGCACTTACCATCCCATCTAAGAGCAATACACCCCCCTTTCATATCTACTTTACGTCTCTCAGACCCCCATTTATTTTATATGAGGCTAATGGACTTCGTGCGTGAATTCTAGACGGACCCATTTTTCTGCCCATTCCCTCTCCGCTCAAACAAAATCCTGCTGGAGAAAAACTATTTGATTGCTCCCTGCTCCTTTGACCAAGTAGGCGTACGGCCTACAAAGTAGCACAATGCCACTGGCTCAATTTCAGAAATAAAGGAACAGGGACAAGAAGCACCGAGCCACACATGGACATGATGCCTATGCTGAAAAAACAAACACCGTTTTTGCTTCATAAGCATGCAGCAGATCAACACGCTGACGAGATAACTGACAACTGCTGTGGGGTTATAGTTTCCGTTGCCCTTTAGACGATAAGAGAATCATGGTCACTGTCACTAGAGTGGTAAAACAAATTCTGGAACATGGTAGTGCACGGTGTTTGCAGACTGCATTTAAGTCATAGCTCATTTATGCTAATCAGAAGTTAGCCAGGAGACAAGGCTGTGATATAAATTGACAAGCGCTTATTGTGAACGCTAATGAAATTACAAGTAGGTAAAGGTTCTGGCCAATTTGCTTTTTCGGTCTCTGGAGTTCTTCTTGACATACTAGTGGCATGCCGGTACATAGATTACCCTGTTCGGATTATTCTATAGGTATATCCATACATAAATATGTACATACGAACATGCTTAAAGACTTCGTATTTCCTTAATGAGAAACCGCGACGGAAGCTAAAACTATCCGACAAAAATTAAAATATCAAACTGACCACCATACAGCAAGCGTTAAATATTGTCTGGAAATGAATTTCATTTACAAAGTTGTGAAACATAATTTGATACCAAGTACGTTTACAGGGCAGATACCGCGTTGGGTTCTGCAAAATTGTACAGTTTTCGGCAGTAATTGGATAAGTATGCTCTCTCCGATTTAAAGCCCTGTTATTTCTACAAATGGAAGAAGGGAAAGTAGAGATCTTGAGTCTTTTCCACGAATTTCAGAATTTTATGGAACCTCCGTCGTGAATCCTGAGACAGAAGTATAAGAAGACAGGGGAGAGGCAATTTGAAAAGGTGTCCTGTTTATGTAGAGCATAAAAAGTGTCTCCAACAGTAAAACTGCATTTAGAAGGAAAACAAAAAGGAAGGAGAGGGTTAACGTTAAAGTAAATCCGGAAGCGGAGAAAGAGATAAAAGCAGACATGATAATATTATTATGGGGACGGATGGGGAGTGAAAGGTAGAAGATTATCCATTCAAAGGAAAAGCACAATTTTGTCTAAAAGGTTTACGAGAGGGTTGACTGCGGAAGGCAAAGAGTCGTATCCTGTAACTATAAACTCGTATCAAATTAAGAAGAGAAAGTCATTCTTCGAAAACCCCAGTACCTACACCACCCTAACCTGCCTTCAGCTTCGTTTTTAAAGCTCAGCTCAATCCACAGAGCTCTAAACACCTGAAGCCAAAGCCCAGCCTCCTATTATGTAAATAATACTGTTGAAAAGGAGATAGGATTTGAGTAGGAGGTTCACGAACAACAGAGAATCTAATGGATACGCCGAAGAATAAGTCGGCGGTTGGCATATTCAAATTTGAGCTTTTCGCCATGAGTTTCATTGACTTATACCCTACCCCCCTTTCACCAATAAGGAATCACTGCAACTTCTACGATGTAGTTCATAAGGTGACAGATTCATGAAAAAATACAAAAACCGTTTAAAAAATAGAGCAGAATTCTAGAAATGGATAGAACATTATGTGTACAGTACGCAAAACTTAAAATCCTGAAAATCAGTACTAGTATAACAGACCGACACATGGAACTTTCTGAGATGTCGTGTGGAATGAGCAGAAAATCTTCGCGTATGAACTATTTCAATCCGGCAGCAGTACAGTACCAATAAATGCGCAGAGTGATTAAGTGTAACTTACTGTTGAGAAGAATGTGCAATGTGTTACTGACTCCTTTCCCGATATCGTTGGAGACTTCACAGGAATAGCCTCCGCCTGATAAATGCGTGAGGTGGCGGAGGACCAAAGTCATTCCATTCAGCTGAATGCCCGTTGTTATGCTGTCAAATAATTGCTTTCCCTGGTGAAAGAAGCAAAATTTCCAATTACAAGATCTCGAGACGCAATTATTTGAGAAGATCCGGATGGGAATCCAGACTTAATTTATTTCGCGACAGAAGGAGGAATTTCAATAAACATGAACTCCCGACTAAAAGTCAAAGCAATATTTACGGAAGAATTATTCGATATTCGTATTGCGTATTCAATAATATTGAACAATATTATTAGTTTTGTACTGAAAACTGTCGCATTTTGAGCATTTCAAAAATGTTGTTGATTTCCAATGTGTCATATAAAAGTAACTACCCTTACATGCGTCGCGACTCCCGACTGGGAAAATAGAGAAAACTAATAAAAATCACTTTTACATCTTTTGGCATTGTGATTGACTGAGCCGAGAACAACACAAGCCCTGTTCCAGTGAGCTAGTACACACATTTCCATCTTCCTCCCGAGCATAAATTGACGATAAGGGCTATGAAAAAAGAAGCAGCCGGTATTGTGACGTTGACAAAGGAAGTGAAAGTTTAACTTTTACTTTGAAAACTGTGTCGTGTAGTATGTCTCAGAAAATATCTTGAAGATTTCCTGTTTGGCGTAATACAGTTTTTCTCTCGCCGTATGTGTCATTCATGCTTTCATAGCTGTAAAACAGATTTTCCCCCTTCCCGACTATTTGGCATTCTTTTTTTTTTGTTGTCCCTGTATTTCTTTTTCTTCGCACTCAATCTCAAATAAATACACACAGGGCAACCGGAATTGAAATCAGAAAGTCTTTCTTAACTTCATTTTTCAACCCGTTTCCAATCTATCACTCCGCAATACTGACGCGAAGTCCTCCTGAGCCAGTGAAAGCTAACTAGGACTGTTTCTACCGATTAGCTGACGCTTGCTACGGCTTAATTTAGGTTAAGCGCAGTTGTTTGTGTTATGTTCTTCGTTAAGCTTTGTCACAAATCAATTGACTTAACGCAACAATGATAACATACTGGGTTTGCGAGTGATCAAAATTAGCTCTACATTGTATTTGAAATGCCGAATTAGCCAATAGCAAATTGTCGAATGTGAAAATGCCAGTTTCGTCTGCGTACGCTTTCCCCACTGATCTTGCAGAAATGGGACGGGAGGCTTGAAGGAACCTTTGGTCGGGGAGACATGAAAGACTTTTCCCTTCAGCAATACATGAGCTACCTAAACAAATACGTTATCCTCATATAGAAAACCATTTATTAGTATTTGCCCAGACTGGGCTGGAGCATTTCTCTTCCTAACCCAGAGAATACTGTGAAGCTGGGATTTCATTTCTTCGAAAACCGATTAACTTTTCGCTTTGGCCTTTTAGTGAATCTCTTTTCTAACTAGTCTGATCTTTTCAGAAAATTGTTTATCACAGGAAAACGAATACGAAAACTAAATGAATGGCTTCTCATTTCGTATTTATTTCATTAGTTTGAAAGGAAGGGTATAGCTTAAAAACTGTAAGCCTGTTTTGGAGATTTCAAAGAACTCGCAGTATAAGATTGTGGTTTCAAAGAGGGTTTCGAGGTAATGAGAGGATAGAAATTAAAAGCTACTAATTAGAACATCTTCAATAACGAGGATTTGAATAGGGTTAATATTGTCTTACTTGATGGAACCAAGTTATTGACTGAATAGGAGGATTTGCTTTGGCATGGCATTCCATGAGCGCGGATTCTCCTTCTGAAAAGTTTGTCGTTTTGCTGGAGCCAAATCGGAGAACGACTATTGGTGGAACTGGGAAAGTCATTCAAAATCAGATTACAATTGTAGACATGTAAGTGCTGGACGCACTGAAGCAAAGCAATAATTTCTGCAAATGACTTGTGATCTTCATTGATGTGAGCTTAATGAATTAATATACTGAGCAGGTACTCAATATTCTAAGACAAGTAGAATTCGAAACTCGTTACGTTACCTTCCTTGCACGAAATACGAGCTCGCATTCACTGTATAATTTAAATCATGAATTGAACTTTTATACAACCGCTAATTCGTTAGATCTGATGCACGAAATTTCCCAATATTAAACCAGAAGATACTGTGGTGGGATGATCCGTTCTGTCTGTCTGCCCGTCCTTCCATCAGTATATCTCTGTCTACTTTTCCTGGTGAATGGCTTAAACCTGGCAAGATATTAGTTGCGTGTTGAAACAGTCACGAAGCGTATATTTTTTAAAAAAATCTTCAAAGCATTCTAAGAAATGCAAACACTGTATTTAAACCAGTAGGCTTGGAAGAGATTCGGATTTGTTGAGTGATAAACACTTATTAACCCTTTTTTTCAAAGCTTCCTAAAAAGTCAAATCTATATACAAACTTGTTCATCTGGCTGGATGCAAACTAGATTCAACTTTTTGGAAGTAGAACTCGTTTCGAAATTTAGAGAAACATTTAACTCCATTCAAGCCTTTTCACTTCAGCTATGATACCTACTTCACCTTATGGACACATTGGTCCTAAGTTGCTGTTTAACATATATTTCAATTCCCAGTGCGTTTGAACGGAAGTCTCAATTAAAAATCGTTTGAAATATTTTACGAATGAAGTGAAAACAATTAATTTGGACCTTTAAGAGAGAATGGTTGGAAATAATTGAACAATCAGATACGCGATATGTACACCTACGCATACAGATAGACCCAGTGTTTAACTGCTTACAGGTGACTGTACTGTCGTGATATTTGTCTTTACATTAAGTAAGCTCTAAATTTTGGCCCACTTCGACTCAAAGTAAAGTACACAAAAGAAAGAGTAGAAAGCAGACAGTAAAGTTTCTCCTTAATTTGATTTGGCAAAGAGCGCTGTTCCAGTGCTTCCTTTTATTAGAAATCTCTGACGAGAGCCTTGGAAGATCATCAAATTCTTAAATAGATTAAACTTTCCGTTGTTTCCTCACGAAATTCAATTATGTTTTTCTGGGAACTGTTGATGGAAAAGACTCATTTCAGCACGACTTGTTTGTTGAAATTACATTCATGGGACTCACACCTGAAGGCTCTTACAGAAATTAAAACAGTAACTCAACAAGTTCTTCAACTTCGTTTGTTTACACTTACACACAACCTGGAGTTTTCGTCCTGCTTCCATGAAATTATTACTTATCCAAGGATTCTCGGCTCGACATGTTACAATCGCCTCGTCATCACCTACTTCCGGCTGGAATTGAATCGTGAATATGGTGATGTTGTCTGCATCAGATTTCTGTATGGAAATGAAAGTAGATTTTGCAGACTGAAAAATTGTGTAAGCTATACTTCAGAAGGTAATCGCTTGTTTGACCACGCGCTATCTATTTTTGGTTATGCCGTGTTAGACGAGGGAGCAATTCTAACAGCCAAAGCCGTATATCGACTAAATACCTAACTAGGCAAAATGCAAAACCGCATAAAAATGAAAACCAAATGTTCGTTTATCGCCTAAGCAGCCGAACCCTGAAAAGGTCAAAACGTAAACCGCCCACTACTTGAAAATATTTTTAATAATAATTTTTGGAGGGTCTGTCTTATAATTCCGTCAGCGAAAAATCAAATTCGCCATTCTGCGCTTCCAGGAACATGATTTTAAGACTCAGAACATCTAAATATCAGAAAATATCATACACTTGATTTCGTTACAAACAAGGCTTGACTGTCTTGGTAATATGATATTCGTGGTTTATTAGGACGTAGGTAGTCTAAGTGTTGGCTGTTTGAGTTGGGAGTTGGGGGCATAGGCTCATTGGCTGATACTTAAAATAATTTAATAATAAAGCTAACTATCGCTTCTTCGAAAGACGTGAGACAATTCGATGGCCACGCATGAAACATGAAAGGCTAGAACATTAACATATTTATAAGGTATCCGTTATTTTTAGGTGACTCGAGCAGGAGTCGTCTGGTCCCTAGTCATCCATCCATCCTCCGAATTCCTGATTGCCTCCTCATAAATCAAGAAATATACTACACTACGCACGTAATAATTCTGTCATTGAGTGGGAAAATTCCATTTGGAAGATAAACAGGGCTATTCTAGAAGTAGGCTCCAGTAGAAATGAGTGGGGCAGACAGGGACTGACTGGGTCGGAGAGTGTAATAGTGAGTGTGTATTGTTTGTGGGAAAAAGTAAAGCTTTCAATGATTCCCAAATGGACGGCCCAAGCTCCTTATAGAGTTGGAGAAGATGAGTGGAATGGCAATAAGAAAAGATATTTTATGCTCACGCCAGAAACCATCTGCTTGGGCTGGAATGGAATATAAAGGGGACGACAGGAAAGGATAACACTTGTTTCGTGAAAGAACTCCTCTCTTCTCTCAAATGGGAAAACTTTCACTTGATAAGTTGGCCACGCTTCCGTCGTCGGGACACTACCAGACTAGCGCAGGTATATCTCCTGTCTTTCACGACGTTTCGGGTTGGTCAGTTTGACTCAAATCTTCATGCCTTGTACTGGCCATTGGTATCTAGTGTTTCAGCATGGCCTCCAGTAAGCTTGTTTTCGTTTTTTAGCAAGAATGTTTATATATTATGTCACGAAACATTTTGTCAATAATTTGAACAACTCTAGGCACGATGAAGCCCCTGCAGGGTTAGTTTAGGCCATAGTTGTGAGTTGTTGCGGTTCAAACTCGTTTTTGACATACTCACGGTAAGATAACGATTAAACGTGTAGAGTAACAAAAGGATTCCAAATATCTAGTTGTAGAATCAAAACTGACTAAGTAGAATTGTCGAGGAGAGAATGATGGTATATGATACTAAGGGTCTACAGCTGGTGCTGCATAGAAGGCGTAATGGAATGCACGGGGTTAGAGTGCAGAAGTGAATGAAATTGGTTTATGATCTATAGCCCAGCGTCCTTGCCGCTTTTGCGGAGGTGGAGAAAGCACCAAGTAGCTAGTAGTGCTATGTATGTAGTGCTTGTACTCTCAACTGTCATGCATCATATAAGCGGTGAAAGAGGAGAGATGTTGTATGGAGGATGCAGGACAACCATAATCTACGATGCTGAAAATAACATGATGATTACAATTTGATACTTGGGCCCAATCCGTCGCTGTGCTTTCCAAAATTCCATCTTGACGCTGGGATAAGCCCCTGCCGCCAAGCAGAGAAGACTGTACTCCCCACCCGCTGTCATCTGAGCTGGAATCTCAACTTCAATATGTTTCACTGTTGCTGCAAAACCAGGAAAAAAAATTCGGGTGAGCAAGCATGTTGAGTCGACAGACGACTGAGAGTGGTGGATAGGAAAGAAGGAACGTGTAGGGTAGGTGAGTTTGCATGTACGGACTCCATGTATAAATTGAGCCCTGTCTAACTTCAAGTTTCAGCCGAATCTGTCTTCCCACGTAATCACGGGACTTCCGGAACCAGCTCTGGATTGAGGAAAACAGCTTGAATTATCAAATACCGAATTTTGTACTTAACGTGATTGGAGGGTACGCTCAGAAAAATTCAATAGAGATACTAAGGTTTTACTGGAAAGTACAAAGTGTTGAAAGTACTTAACTACGTATTTTAACAACTTATACATATCTAATTCTCGCTCATAGTTTAGAATTATCATCTCATTGAATTATTCTTAATTAGTTAATACATATTCATATTTGACATTGGTTCTCTTCTCCCGGATAGGTATTTTATACATTTATTCGATAAATTAGATACGTATAGATGTACGCTGGGTTAGGGGAGAATGCCAAGCTGCATCTAGCGAAGATTTCCTTCCTACCCATTGCTCTCATACAATTGTTCTTCTGACGTGTCATTTATTTTCTTTTGTAGAAATAAATCTGATATCTTCAGGTTGGTTTATACCGTGCAAGTTCAATTACATTTTATATATTTACCTGCAAACCTTATTGGAGCACTAGCTGGAAGCCCGTCCTACGGACGGCGTGAATACTATCACTCGTTTGAGTGACTTCACCCGTCTTTTTCCTCAATCTCCTGTCCCTTGACTTCACCCGTCACTTTCTTTAATCTCCTGTCCCTTGACTTCGCCCGCCTTTTTCCCCAATCTCCTGTCCCTTGACTTCATCCTTCTCTTTCCTCAATCTCCTGTCCCTTGACTTCGCCTGCCTTTTTCCTCAATCTCCTGTCCCTTGACTTCCCGTCTTTTTCATCAATCTCCTGTCCCTTGACTTCACCCGTCTTTTTCCTCAATCTCCTGTCCCTCTGACTCCACTCGACTCGTTCCTCAATCTCCTGTCCCTCTGACTCCACTCGACTCGTTCCTCAATCTCCTGTCCCTCTGACTCCACTCGACTCGT
>JAQFYT010000921.1:0-19840 GCA_034694925.1 Ceratophysella denticulata
TTCATTTTATTTTAATAAATTAATAAATAATTGGATAATAAAATATATTTGACATTATTCGACATTTAATTATTAAATGTCGAATAATGTGAAATACTACGGATTTGTGACTGAAATAAACCAAGCGACCCGCTGTAAAAAATTACCAAGATCTGTTCTTGCTATGGCGCAGAGCTTTAGTAAAGTCTAGTCTAAAAAAGCTGCGTTATTTTAACCTTTTGGGGAATTCAATACCTTAATTAGGTTAGGTTTTCTGTGACCAACGGAATGTCTGCAAGGGTAAATACACCGGAAACTGGCTTGTACAGTAGTCGATTTAACACAGTTAAATTTTCTAACTGGATAACTACAAAAACACGTCATTTTCCTGATTTTAATTAAATTTCATTTGATTTGACATTGATATGATTATGATTATGAACAAATTTTTCGGCAAATGGGTTGCCACTTTTCGATAAAAAGACCTGCGTTTTTTGATAACCCCATCTTCCCCATTTTCGGCAATCGGGATTTCGGCAATTTGACCTGGAGTCGTCTATATGACATGACATATAAATGAGGTTAGATTTTTAGGTTTTCTGGCTGAATTGTCTGAAACGCCGAAATATTGTACATAACAAAAACGCAATCCTTTGTTTTTCAGTTTAAAGGCAAAAGAGAAAATCAGGAATTTTTTACTGAAGGCCGTTTTGTCCATTCCGTAATTTGTAATTTAGAAAATATTTAACACCTGGAAGTGTCTCAAATAGTAATCCAAATTGTATCAGGCATTATCATTCATTACTGATGGCCTCTTAATAAGTTCACGTTGTACGTTGCTTACGGCTTGAGGTTTTATCATGTCAAATTATTTAAGTTTTTAAAAACAAAATCTTGAAAACGCAAACTCTGAACCTGAACTCGATAGTCTAGGAAGGCAACGTTTAATTTAATGTTTAATTGATGGAATACCTACATAGTGGATAGTAATTATATAGTAAAATGGTAAATGGAGTTGTAAATCCGGACAGTTGCAAAGGGCAAAATGTTGAAAATTAATATAACTGAATCTTATTTATGTAGACGATAATGAGTCCCACTAAGGAAACAGATCATACCTACGGTACACTTCTACGCTCTTTGGATGTCCAAGGTGTCACGTATTCCTACTATGACTTGAAAAACCTCGGAGATAAATATCGTAAGAAATTAAATTGGAAGATTCATGATTCATCTTATTGTGTACATTGAATATGGTCGGAATAGTTCATGTTAAACTACATAGCCATGTTTCTGTAGAACGTCTTCCGTACTCAATCCGAGTTCTTCTCGAATCCGCCATTCGGAATTGTGACAATCGTCAAGTTTTCCAATCGGATGTTGAGAAGATTCTGGACTGGGAAGTGAATCAAAATGATCCCAACGGAGTTGAGGTTTCTTTCCGACCTGCTCGTGTCATTCTGCAGGTTAGCAATACATACAATTAAACGTTTAATTTAAATTCGTAAACTGCAAACACAAAAGTATATAGAACGCGGAATCGGAGTTTAAATAATTGAATTTAAATACCTATATTAGGATTACACTGGCGTTCCAGCTGTCGTTGATTTGGCCGCTATGCGTGACGCGGTGAAGGCAATGAATGGGAATTACGAATCTGTGAATCCAGTTTGTCCAACTGATTTGGTTATTGACCACTCCGTCATGGTTGATCACTTTGGAGGGTAAGTTGTAGTTGTTTGTAGTCATTCGGATTTTTAATCAGGTTCAAATACATGGGTTGCCGTTTGAACACAGTTTTTTTTTCAAATGCAATGCGAACTCACGCGATGTTGAATTATTGATGATATATTCGACTAATTTCACAGTTCTGATTCCCTGGAAAAGAATCAAGCCGTGGAATTTGAAAGAAATCGTGAGCGATTTCAGTTCCTCAAGGTGTGTACAATGAAATGAAGGATTACATAAGTCTCATTCACACACAGTTAATCTGAAACAATTTCGTTTTTTTTTAAATATTTTACAGTGGGGAGCTAAAGCATTTAAGAACATGCTGATCGTTCCACCCGGATGCGGAATTGTGCACCAGGTCAATTTGGAATATTTGGCTCGTGTTGTGTTTAGTTCTTCGGAGACACAGTTGTTGTACCCGGATTCCGTAGTTGGGACTGATTCTCATACCACGATGATCAACGGACTCGGCGTCGTGGGATGGGGTGTTGGTGGTAAGTGCAATTTTCTTTTCTTCGAAAGTCGGTTTAAAAACTAATGTTGGGTTAACAGAACTAAATAAGTGTGAATACTAAAATGCACGTTCACAGGAATTGAAGCTGAGGCTGTAATGATGGGTCTTCCAATGTCCATGGTTCTTCCTCAGGTTGTGGGATACCGGCTTCACGGAGATTTGAGTCAATACGTCACTTCTACCGATCTTGTTGTTGACTATTACGAAGGTTTGAATTTGAGTTTTAAATGTTGCCTTTATTATGCAAATCAGAACCAGAGTAATACTGAAGTCGTGTTACATTATCTTCGTATAAATCACGAATAGGATTTGAGACAACATGGAGTTGTTGGTAAATTTGTTGAATTCTTTGGCCCTGGTGTGGTTAAGCTTTCAATTGCGGACCGGGCTACGATCAGCAACATGTGCCCCGAGTACGGAGCCACTTGTGCGTTTTTCCCCGTGGATGACACGACACTTCAATATCTTCGACAAACGAGTAAGCCATGTAACAGTAACATGTAACATTTAAATTAAACAGATAACATGCCATTCAACATTCAATCCAAGCAAGTGAAGAGTTGCTAGAAGAATTTGCCATGTACTATCACATCAATACCTACTTTTATAGATCGTGGAGAGAAAACTATTGCCGCGATTGAGAAATATCTGAAAGCTGCAGGGCTTTACAGGAATTACCAGGATGCTACCGAGGATCCTGTATTTACCGACGTAACATTAAATTTGCTTAAACTCGTCGTTTTCTCATGTGTCACAGCTTAGAAGTTAATTGGCATCTCTTGGAATGCAGGTTCTAGAACTCAACCTAAACACGATCGTGTCATCTGTGTCGGGACCCAAGCGTCCACATGACCGAGTTCCGGTTTCGGATATGAAGAAGGATTTTGCAACTTGTTTGTCCAACAAGGTAAGAAGGATTTTTTATAATTTAAGAAGGTATTACTGTATTACACTATAACAAGATTCCTACGAATTAATCAGTTCAAACGTTGACATCAGTTCATAATTATTTATTCCTAGAACTTTAGTTAATTGTCAATAATTATAATTAGCGAATAATCGGACATATTTGTTTGCAGATTGGGTTCAAGGGTTACGGAATTCCTGCAAACAAGCTCACAACTAAGGTTCCATTTGTATATGAAGGTCAGGAATACTCTGTGACACATGGGTCTGTACTCATTGCAGCCATCACTTCCTGCACAAATACGTCCAATCCTTCCGTTATGTTGGGAGCTGGTGAGTGTCTGATTCTGACTCTGACTATATTTTTGTCTATCCATCACACGTGAAATCGAACGTGAAAGTAATTAGGTCTCAGTTTAATTCATGTTACTCCTGTATGTTTTCCCAGGACTTCTGGCCAAGAAAGCTGTTGAAGCTGGACTCAAAGTGTCTCCTTATATCAAAACGAGTCTCTCTCCTGGATCTGGTGTAGTAACGTACTACTTGAAGGAGAGCGGAGTAATTCCAGCATTCGAGAAACTTGGATTTTATGTAGTTCGGCTCGGGTGTATGACTTGTATTGGGAACTCAGGTCCGCTACCTGACCCTGTGGCTGAAGCTGTTGATAAGGTGAGATTTGGTAATTTCATTTCGGCGTTCATTATGAATTATGAAGTATCTCTTCAATTTGATTAAATGTGATACAGGGAGATCTGGTGTGTGCCGGCGTTTTGTCTGGTAATCGGAACTTTGAAGGTCGAATTCATCCAAACCTAAGAGCAAACTATTTGGCCTCTCCACTCCTCGTCATTGCATATGCCATTGCTGGAACCGTCGACATTGATTTTGAGACGGAGCCATTGGGTAAATCAAACTTTGTATTCCTCATGTTAAATTCTGCGTGTTAACCCCGCTCCCCGCTACATCCGAAATGTGCAGCTCTGCACATGCCATGTTGCCAATTGGGAAACAGACTTGAAATGCATATCAGATTGAGATTCTAACATTAACCATAGCAACACAACAACGTCGCATATGCATGCCCATATATATGGCTATGCTTATGCTTATCGTGTGCAGATCTGCACATTTCGGTAGTTCATTATCGTTATATCCTGTTTTCTCCATTTTTTGATATTATTAATTGTCTAGAAAGCTTGTTTTTGGCTCCATCTATTGGGGAATTCTTGTGAAATACGTAGAATCGCTTGCTCGAGGATTACAGTATTTTTCCAATAGGTACCGCTTGCAATTTCTGCCCGCGGCGGAATTTTTTTTAAAGTCAAAATGTGCAGGCATATCAGTTACTTGTGTTTCATTTTGTGTTGTATTGTAACGCAGGTATTGGAGCTAATGGTAAACCTGTATTTCTTCGTGAGATTTGGCCACTTCGTGATGAAATCCATGCTGTGGAAACCAAGTTTGTGGTTCCAAAAATGTTTCAAGAAGTTTATTCCACAATCCAGAATGGAAACTCACGTTGGAATCAATTAGAGGCACCTGAAGGACTTCTGTATCCATGGAGTGATGAATCAACCTACATCAAGAATCCACCGTTCTTCCAGGGCATGACAGCCGTACGTTTACGGTTCCAACGCTATTTTTTGTCTTAAATTGCAAAGATTCATCTAAACAATTCAATACCAATATAATCATATAATGTTGATCTTATCGAGCACACATGAGTTTCAATTTAATACAATATTGTACTTGATTTTAGGCAATTCCACCAGTGACGGCAATTATTGGAGCACAATGTCTTCTCAATTTATCTGACTCAGTTACGACTGACCACATCTCTCCCGCTGGAAGTATTTCCAGGAACAGTCCAGCTGCACGTTATTTGTCTGACAGAGGGTAAATTTGCAGCTATTTTTATGTATTGCATATGCAGCATTTCTATAAAATATTTTTCCGATCAGATTGACTCCGCGTGACTTCAATTCGTATGGTGCTCGAAGAGGAAATGATGCTGTTATGACTCGTGGAACCTTTGCTAATATTCGACTTGTGAATAAGTTTGTGGCTAAGGCTGGACCAAGAACAGTCCACTTTCCATCTGGAGACGAAGTATGATATGAGAAATAACTGTGTATCTAATGGTGAATTACTAATACTTATTCTAAAATATGTTAATTGCTTTCTAGATGGATATTTTTGATGCAGCAGAACGATACCAGGCTGGAGGAACTCCACTTCTCATCTTGGCTGGAAAGGAATACGGTTCTGGGTCTTCTCGAGATTGGGCCGCTAAAGGACCATATCTTTTGGTAAGTTAGAAATTATATGTAAATAGTTTTAATAATTAATGCATGTGTTGAACCACACCTTGGCTAAATGAAATGAATTCTAAAATATTTTCAGGGTATTAAAGTGGTGATTGCAGAGTCTTATGAGAGAATTCATCGTTCCAATTTGGTTGGCATGGGCATTCTTCCACTTCAGTATCTTCAAGGAGAAAATGCAGAAACACTTGGACTTACCGGAAAAGAAACATTCAACATTCCAATTTCGGATGATGTCAAGCCAAAGCAAAACATCGTTGTCACTGTGAGTTCCTCGAATTTTTAACTGACAACTATGTATAGATATTCCTAAATGCGCATATATATTTGATTGTACATGCACTAAATCGTTTTTCCTGTTACAGACATCATCAGGGACGAAGTTCACGGCTCTGGTTCGTATTGACACTGCCGTGGAAGTAGCTTACTACAAGAATGTGGGCATTCTTCCTTTTATCGTTCGTCAAATCTCTGCTCAGACTCAATGAAAATGAAGGGATGGTGCTGGAATTGTTGATTTTGGGTGCTGGTGATTCGTGATCCCGTAATTGTTAGCTTTAATTGCAGTTAATGACTGGTGACCATGGATATTATTATTGAAGTATTGTAGTTCTTATTCTTGAAATGACAACGAGGCTCAGGGTATTCCGAAGAATAAAAAAATATATTCTAATTTTGGCATGCAATTTTTGGTGAATATTTAGAACTGCTATGAAACAAGCGATATGTAATCTAATTTCACTAATTTTTTCCTATTACGTCTATCCAATTTTGCTTTCCTAAGCCGTGCCTGTGCCTTAGCATTCGCTTTAATTAATTCTGTTCGAAGACGGTTAGAAAATTCCGAACCGACAGGATCCCAATTCTTCTCTAAAGATTGGGCTTGAATTCTCGGAGAAGCATGTGAAAGATGCTCAGCAATAGTTTTCAGTGTCCTCTGTTGTTCTTTGAAATCCATTTCATCTTTAAAGTAATCCTTAACTTGACTATGATTATGCTCATCTCCAGTTTCCGTTCTGTTGACAAGCCCGCCTCCTTGGTGGAAAACTGTGGGTCTCCCATACTGCACTGGTTCAGGTCCGCCGTAGGAATTCGGGAAATAGTTGGGACCGCCATCTCCATTTCCATAAATATTCGCGAATCCGTCCCGATTGTAAGTGTGTACCTTGCTAATGTGCCTGGGTCGATTAATCGGAAGTTGATTGAAATTCTTGCCCAGACGATGACGATGGGCTTGGCTATATGCAAAAATTCGGCCCTGAAGAAGGCGATCCGGACTAGGCTCAATTCCTGGCACGAAATTCCCTGGATTAAACGCAATCTGTTCTACTTCATTGAAGTAGTCCTTAGGATTTCGATCCAGGGTCATTTTCCCGATTGGAATTAACGGGAATTCCTTGACTGGGAGAATCTTGGTAGGGTCAAAGGGATCGTACTTGAACTCCTTAGCCTGTTTCTGGGTCATGACCTGGATATTCAACGTCCATGATGGAAAGTTCTTGGCCGCAATGGCTTTGTACAGATCTCGAATAAAGTAGTCCGGATCTGTACCAGCTTCTCGAAGATATCTCTTCGGACTCGAAATTTTCTTGCCTTGATCCGAAACCATATGGTAACGAATAAAGACTGGCCCTGTGTCCGTTCCACCGGTGAATTTGAACGTATTGACCCCAAACCCGGTCATGTGCCGGTAGTTTCGTGGGAATCCAAAGTCACTGAACACAAAGAAAGCATGAGCTGTTGTCTCGGGTCGAGCAGAATGATAATCCCAGAACATGTCATAGTCTTGAAGATGTGTTTGGGGATTTCGTTTGCGGATTCTGTTGAAACTGGGGAATAGGAATGGGTCTCTCATATTGAAGTTGGGTATGCTGATCATGACGAGGTCATAGTTTCCGTCTATTGTGTAGAACTTGACAGAGAAGCCACGAATATCATTGACGCTATCCGCAGACCCAACTTCTAACGCTGCGGGAGAAAACCGTACTGAAACGCGAGTTTTTCGACCTGGTTGAAATAATTTGGCTCTGGTATATTTCGAAATTTCTGGATTCGTAACCTGGAAGTGGCCGAATGCTCCAGCTCCTTTGGCATGCACGACACGTTCTGGGATTCGCTCCTGAGCTATGCTGGCAAGATGCTCTTGAAGATTATGGTCTTGCAGAAGTAGTGGACCTAAGAAACAATCATCACGGGTGTCAGTCATGTCATCAATCTACTTAACTGTTTCAAGTCAATCAGATTTGTATGTGGTTGGTACATAACATAGGTACCTGTTCGGCCGATTCCGAGAGAAGCTGTTAGGCTTGGAACCGGAATTCCATTTTCAAATGTGGCTGTTTCAATCTTATGTGTTTTAGCCCAGTCTTCACTCTGTTGCGTGACTCCATTTTCTTTTTGGAATCGTGTGTCGTCTATGCCGGTTTGATCATCCGTCAAAACTCCTGTATGCACAGGGACGTAGTAGGTATAAACATACAAATACTGATCATTACCAGCATCAAATCAAACTAGCAGATTATGATTTCGATTTGGTCTTGTTACAATTTCTATTTAGGGTCAAATTATGAAATGTCGTTTAAATTTTATTGTACTGTAGGTACCAATTGTAACTCCAGCATTGAGAAATCCGCTGAGAAGTAGGAAAATGAGCATTACTTGTAAGCACTGTCGTATTTTGATAATTTGGTTCCAGCCGTCCGAGAACTATTGGATTGGCACAATAAGCAGGAATTATTGGAACACTATAATTCTCTATAAATATTTTTGATTCGAAATTCTAATTGGAAAATATAAAAAGTGGCTCACTAGAAGCTCAATTAATTTGTATCTATTTCATTTAGGCCACAGCAGCAGAAGATATTAATGATCTATTGCGACTGTTATTCAAATCATTGATCTGGCATCCGCATAGAAATTACACCAAATGTAAGTATTAACTTAATGCAATCAATCCTTCATAACCTACAAAATCGGACCGTATATGTACGTATTTTCATTACGTAGTATGAATATGCATAATACATTAGAAGGTGTACAGTTTTGTTTGTCAAAGTTAGGTAGGTACTTTACTGGATAAATAACCCAGCGGAATAAATCGGTGAAAAATACAGAATTTCTATTCGTTTTGGACATGGAATAATGTTAAATTGCGAGGTTAAGTAGAATGTGTTGGAATTGCCACTTGGAATTGTACAGACTATCAAATCATGTTTACGAAATGCGTCTCGCTATACCTAACCTACCAAGTTCTCGCCATGATGAGTTGTTGACCTAACTATCTGCAAGGTTTTATGAAAAGTGCGTCAAATTGAATGTAATGAAAACGTGTACTTCCCTGACGTGTTATTTTAAATGTACCAAGTTAAGTACACATTTAGTAATGTGTATTGAGACAAACTCCGGAATCGGTATCTACCTGTACTATCAAAGCCGGAATTCATGCAATCGATTAAGGGTACAATAGAGATTATAGCCTCATTAAGTTTAATATTACTGTCCTCAAAATTTGAGGCTTATTCCTATTGCTCACTAATCGATAGCATGAATTCTGGTCTTGATTACTTTCGTAATTTAGGAGATTGGTTAATTGAGTTTGTTAAATTAGGTACATTTGAAAAAATACTTTCACACTAAGGTACAGAGCTTACCAAAACACAAAGGTGCAGTGCTTAACCAAACTCAAAGTTAAATATTTCATACAATCCCAGTATTAATCATTAGCGAACTTAAGTCTTCAATTTCTGTACATCACCATGCCACGCTTTTGTAATTGACTCGTTTCATTCTTGTGCAGATCATCTACCTAACCAGCAGTCCAAGTCCTAATATTTTTAAAATGTTCTCATAATGATTATTTTTTTCAGGAAATTCGGACGGGCCCATGGTGACTGAAGGATTTTTGGTTAGTGGCGACCCAAGCATTAGTGTTGATTTTTTTCTAAGGCCAAAATCAAAGACCTTTATCTACCTTGGACGGGCCACAAATTCGAGGCAAAAGAGATTAAAATTTTTACGTGAATGAATTGCCACGAGTTGGACATCACATTTACGCTATCATCGTATAAATGCGCATTTCGAATTAGAACAGCTCTCTTGTATAAAAAAAGGGAATATTTTGGAGGACCTAAATTGATTTAAATTAAGCCTTCCTGTTGACGTCGAGCATGTACTGATGATCTCGTGATTCTGACCGTAATATTGAATAAAACAAATCTACACAGGAATCGCTGCAGCAGTCTAATACAGTGAACCAACGAATGCAGTTCAACACAAAATTAACAAAAAAGTTTCAATATATGGTGCATTATCAGGTATCCGTTAACTGCAGAGCGACAACCTCGGATATTAAATAAAGGCAAAGTTTTCGTTTGTCAGGTATTTGGTGTTTCACAGAAGGTATAGAAATTGAAAACTAAGTTGACAAAGCCAAAAATAAAAATCGACAGCATAATTACAGTAACGGCATTTTCATATTTTTACTAGATGGAAACCAACGTTATATTGATGCGCAACCGCGCTTTGCGCAGAAGTGCTCTTTATTTATCTGTATTTGTAATCACAATTACAGTACAACACACACAAAGAGTGAATGGAAAAGTGGCCACTCTAGGATATCCCGTGGGTGGTTCATGGGGCAGTGTACACAATTCTATTGGTCAAAGGTCGCCGAATTACGGCAGCCATTCCGGAGATTTTGTTAAGATTTCCCGACCAGGCTATTTGTACATTAATGGACAAAGATTTTTTGAAGAGTCCATACAAGATAGGAGAGAGTCATTCCCGCAGAGGAGGACCGAAATTAACAAAGTTCGTGATGCAGCTGAGTTAAGAAAAAAACGACGACGTCTGTACAGAAGTCGTCCACTATCCAGACCTCAAGCGATCTTTGGTCAGAATTACCAAAAACCTGAAATTCGATTCCCAAAACTATCCCGCACGTTGCATGCATAGCAAAACTGAAAATAGTGGTAAAAAATAGTTCCTGTGCACAGCAGCTTTTTTAAAAATGAACTAAGATTTCACTGTTAATTTAAATAAAAACGAACATTTTTAACCTATGTTTTAATTGTTGTTCCTCATATGTTAAAATCAGTACACATTTATTCTTCTCACATTAAACATAGTGCATATCAACAACATACTTTGCTTTGTGTATTAGCATTACCATTGTAGTGTACTAAAATTAGGGTTGGCATTTTTCGATGCCATGAAAAAATAGAGTATGCCATAAAAAGAAGACTTTTGCAATAGGAAATGGAATGCTGTAATAAGTAAAATTGGTCTATAATTCTAAAGGTTAGGTTAGTAGTCGGTCGTTTGTTTGGGTATTTCAAAAATCTAACCTAACCTGTAGAACGAATCAATCTCGTCCGTTAACTTTTTAACCTGACCTAACCTGACTAAAATCAAATTTACTGCCATGCAGACTTATTGGACAAGTCTTCTTTTTCATGGCAGATTCTATTTTCTCATGGCACGTTTATATATTTTCCTAAAATTAGTGCCTGTTCACCTATTTCACCTTTCGAAGTTTCATCACAACTTTGTACGGCATAGCGTGAAGAATAGTGGATTGTTTGGGCTCGAGCGTTGGCGGCGGTTCGTTGGGATTCATTTCGAAGTTTAGTTGTTGAAGCATTGACGTTAGAAATAGAAACAATTCATCCCTTGCAAGACCTTCCCCTAGACAAGCCCGTTTACCTGTTGAGGAAATATTTCCAACAATTCACTAGAATACCAATATTGATTATTCAGGAACACCTAAGTTAGCAGCGACCCTTTCGCTGCAAGGTTCATTTAATAAATCATTCGTACAAATGTATTTAACTTACCAACGGAGAAAGGAATGAGATAATCATCCTTTTGATAAGTTCCGTTGGGTCCAATGAATCTTTCCGGTCGAAATATGTCTGGATCTCCCCAATGTTCCGGATCATGGTGAATAGCCCAAACATTAGCTAAACAAATACTGTGCTTCGGTAAAATGTACCCATGAAATTCGACTGGTTCGCTCGTTGAACGTATCCCACCGAACGGTGTAATGGAGGAAAATCTCAACGTTTCAGCTATCAATGCTTCCATGTATGGCAACCTGCACGAAATAGAAATACCACACAATGCACCTTTTTCAGCGTTTTGGTTCGATTAAGTCGAAGTATTCATTTCTACCGTTGTCGGTCGGCAAGGCAAGGCATCCGTTTCTGACCAATTTGATTGTCAATCTCCTGCTGAGCCTTTTGCTGAATTTCTGGAAATGTAATCAAGTACAAAATGGCAAATCCTAGGGTTGTGCTTGTTGTATCTGCTCCAGCAGCAAAGAGGTCGAGGAGTACCACCAAGAGATTTTTGTCTAAATCAATAAAAAGACAAAAAAAAAACGAAGGTCATATAATTGCATTGATATAATTAGCAGACGTACTGAATGGATCAAACGTATTGTAAAGCATTTGCCACTTAATAACTTTCAATTTCTACTCATCAAATTTCTTAAATAGGCGTTGCTGAGCATTAAGCCATCAGCCCTATCTCATATAACATCAAAAGTGTCCACAAGCGGAAACCAGCGTGAATATGTCATTTTTTTTAAATTCTACTTTCTTGTACTAGTACAAAAAATTACACCCTCTACTCTGCTCTGCACGTGTGATAGTTAAAATCAACTGCATGAAATCACATTTTTACCTCCTTCAGCCTTATAGAAACTAGAAGTCGACTCCTTGGTTGCGTTGATTTCATTCAAGTACACATCAATTAAGTCATTGGGATGATCTGGATCAAGTTGCTTCTTGTGCTGGTCAACAGTAGCTTGGAAGAAATCATAGACCTTTCGAAACGTTCGAAGAAACTGATTCCAACCACTCCATTCTGGAAATACACGGGTGATCCAGGGAAAGAAAAACAGTGGACCGTTCACTTTCGTCTCTTCAAATTCACTGAATTTACCACATGTGTATGAAAAAATAACGAATTAAATATTCAGCATTACCTTGTTAAATTACATACCCTAAAATTGTATTCTAATAATTGTCTTGTCATACGCTAGCAGCAACTGTATCATTTCCTGCAACTTTGGGTCATCCTGTGGATATCTCTCTCCCGATATAATGTGCCATAGGGCGTTGAGTACGGCGGAATTTATTCTGTGCTGAATGCTGACGGGATGGGCAGTGTTTTGTCTGAAATGCGATAAATTTTAAGATTACCTATCATATGCCTAAAGGTAGTGCATTAACGTACTCATTGAGTTCATAGCAATGGAATAATTTACTTTAAATACTCAACCAAGTCATGAACTTCATCCTTGATGAGAGCTTCCATAGAACCTTTGCCGAAACCGAAATCCCTTAAATTCTTCAATGCAAATCTTCTCTGCTCAGACCAGAGCTGACCGTCAGCAAAAATTATACCTGTGTGCACCATGTGGAATGGGATGATTATTATTTGATCGGTTCATCTTAGTGTTTATGTGTTTAACTTATAATTAGCACTACGACTGTATTAACCTCGCTGTGCTCCAAAACTTCTGTCCTTAAATATGCGTAAAGGTGGTCGTCCTGTGAAACGTTCATCCCGAAATGTTTCTTTGATAATGTTAATGTTAATATCATTTAGCATCACGATTCTGAAAAATATGATGTCAAAAGGGCAAAGATATTTACAGGTAGCAGGTAGTGTACATGTACGTAGTATTTTGATAACAGGAACGGATAAATTAATAATTCTTACGGATAATTTCCAAAGAAAATACTGCATATATTCCCATATTTCTTCGAAATCTCCAGAATGCCTTTATACGGTGGAAGTTTCAAGAAGGGTAAATAGCCCAAACCTGGGATGCCGGTTGGTCCTGTGGAATTTAAAAATAAAACACCCAATTAAATATTATATATTCTTACAATTTTTTATCGTTTAGACGTAGGAATGAATTATGTAGTATAAATATAACGATAAATGACATAAGTTAGAAATTATGTAGTATTTATCTTACCTGGTGGGAATTTGGGTGTTCTTTTTTGAGTCAAGAATTGGGCAAGAGCAAGAAGCAGAAAAATTAGTGCCAGTAATTCGGTCCACATCTTTAATGCCACTCTTGAATTTCGTATTTTAGTTATTATGATTGAACATTTAGGACGCGTTGAACTGGAAAGGGCTGAAAGTTGACAATGTATTACAGAATCTAATCCGTTTTAGCCATCGCCCGTCAATTTTATTCACAAGGTCGAATCTCTATATGTATTAAGATCTGCTTATTAATTTACAAACCTATGTAGTTTCTATTTTCCAACCATGTTATATCTGTAGACTACATCGACAATTAGGTTCTATGTGCGTCTCGGGACCTTCAGGCTAACGATAATTACCTTCATTTTTTGCACTTCAGATCTGGAGGTTAGCATGTTGCTAGGGACTGTATGTCAATGTCATACACTCATTCCCACTTGATAATATTTAGTATGTACATGCTGATATGTGTCACAAAGTGTGTACAAATGTTACGCTATTGTAAACGTCTGTCTTGTCAAAAGTAAGGTTGGGGTTGGGACCAGTGTCTACATGACTATGCTGCCCCTTGAACTGAGAATCGAAATTCTACAGTAGTCGGACTAGAAGAGGAACAAATGTTTACACTTTGTTTTGTACTATACTCTCAAATTCCAGAAATATAACACCTTTTCGGAAATCGGAAAAACCCGCTACAGAATTACAATGATACAGAGATCAAAAACAGAAATATTCCAGGACGGTATGCATGTTAATAGTGAACAGTTTTGTACGTAAAAATATATCCGCAACATCTGACTAACGATTGATTATGAGATATATAATAAACTTGCAATACGAAATGAACTTTTGCTATGAGACTTTTGCGATATGACTTTTATACCAGTAAAGTTCATTTTAGTCATGTCAGCTTTGGTCAAAATTAAAGATAGGTGAAAATATGTAATGTGCATATCTAGCAACAACGGTTTTCATATCTAGATATCGTAATTATGCGTCGTTTGTCGTTTCGGTGTGTATAGTAATTTAGCAATATTTTCCAAAAACCCGATGGAAAGCAAACCTGTGGAATTGGAATCTGAACTGGGACGGCTACTGAATTACAGTGTGGATTCAAAATAAAGTGCAAGTAGACTACCTACATAAATAACACACTACCCCACATTTGAAATTAATTCCTCATGTTTGCGCTTGCACTAGCAATTACAAATTACAAACAAAACACTTGATTTAATTACGTCATTGACTAGGAGAAACCCTACTTCGTACACATCTTCCTCTTAAGTTTAGCTGTTCCAAGCGGAGGCTAGAATTTTTTGTTCACTACTCAGCAGAATCGGAGGGGCAATTAAATGGCTATTATGCACGTTGCATGTCACGCGTTACACAATACAATATGAGTTATGAACAATTCAACACAGTATAGGTACTATTCACAATGAGAGTCCGAATTCCGTTCCGAAACACACGAGTGTTGTGTGCTTATCTTCTGTACTGATTATCTCTACACGTAAACGCATAAGGAAATTATCAGTATTAGTTCTGGACAAGACCAGATATAAAGTAAATGAGTTTGTTCGTGAAGTTGCAAATATTTCTCGGATATACCGTGAAGAGTGCGTAACAACGCTGATTATTTGACTTGACTTCAGTCATACGTGTCCGGTGTTCAATTTTGGCTAAAATTTGAGCTTTTTATATAATTGGTTTAGTATTTATAAATCAAAGTTTGATTCGACAACCAGAGCAAGATGCGGCTTCTCGCATTTATTCTTATTTCGCTCTATATGTTGCAGTATACAAGCGCTGCGAAGATCCTCGCCGTAGCATTTATGACCGGCAAGTCTCACAAGATTGTATACGACCCTTTGCTCATCGAACTGGCCGACCGCGGTCATGAAGTCACCGTTCTAACACCCATTCCTTCAAAAAGCAATCGAACTAATCCGCGGGAGATTTTAACTTTGAATGCCGAGGAGAAATATGATAATAATAAGGACCTTGATATGTTCGGATTCAAAGTACGCGGAGAATCTATGAATCCGTTTATGTTTTTCGGTCTATTCGAAGAACTGTGTCGAGAAACATATGCCTTACCTCAAGTACAAGAAGTCATGACCCAAAAATTTGACCTGGTGCTCGATGAACCTTTCATGAACGAATGTGCTGGAGGATACATCCATAAATTGAATACAACTTTAGTTCTTATTTCAACAATGAGCACACCGTCGGAATTGGTTCGTCTACTGGGTGGCCCAGCTCCGCCGTCATTTATTCCAAACACATTTGCACCTTACGACAACAAAATGAATTTCTATGAGCGGACGAGCAATTTTTTAATCCACGTAATGATGGCCCTGGTCTCAAGATTTTATTTCAATCCAAAGATGGAATCCTTGTACCGAGAAGCATTGAATGATCCCACACTTCCTCCGTTGAACCAAATTTTAAGTAATGCAAGTTTGGTCCTGGGCAGCAGTCACATTAGCTTGAACGGAGCAAGGCCTTACATGCCGGACCTTATCGAAGTTGGTGGAATGCACATGAAAGATGCAAAACCTTTGCCAAAGGTTTGTTAAAATGGCGTTCTATAATACTTATATTTTTCGGATATTCCATTGCAAGATATTTATGATACATTAATACTGTTTTCAGGATTTAGAAGAATTCGTACAGAGCTCTGGGGAACACGGGTTTATTTTCTTCAGCATGGGCTCGGTACTCAAAAGCAGCAAGCTACCAGAACCCCAGCGGAAAGCCTTACTTGGTGCATTTTCTAAGTTGAAACAAAAAGTGCTCTGGAAATGGGAAAAGGATACCATGGCCGATGTCCCACCGAATGTGAAATTAATCAAATGGGCTTCACAACAGGATATTCTGGGTCACCCTAAAATTCGTGCCTTTATTACGCATGGTGGTCTTGGAAGTACGACTGAAGCCATTTATCACAGAGTGCCGATCGTTGGAATACCTATGTTTGGTGATCAGCTAACCAATATCGCCAAGTTTGTGCATACTGGCGTTGCAAAGTCCCTGGAATTTAATGAGCTCACTCCAGATTCCATTGTCGAAGCTGTGGAGACTGTAATTAATGTTCCCACGTAAGGAAATAATGCTTATCTTCTTCAACAGCTTACATATATTGTCTTGATTTTACATGTCCTGATTATATTGCAGATATCGGGAGAACATTAAGACTATGTCCAGAATTTTCAGGGATCAACGAGACAATCCCTTAGACAGAGCAGTATTTTGGGTCGAATATGTGTTGCGTCATAAAGGTAAACCGCAGTGAAAGTTCAAATACCTAGATTCATCAATTTTAGCATCGAGCAATTCAAGAACGAATTCTAATTCTAATGATTCCGACAGGTGCTGTACACTTGCGTTCCCCAGCCCGTGATCTAAACTTTTTCCAGTACCATTCATTGGATGTCATTGGTGCCCTCTTATTGGTACTACTGCTTGCATTAGCTCTAGTTCGTATGATCATCCGAAAAGTATGGAATTACTGCACCGGAAAATCCCATATTAAGAATGTGTCGAATTCTAAAAAACGAAATTAAACTAATTCGATAATTATTGCACAAGAACAAATGAACAAGTTTAAAAATGAATTAAAATAAAATCTTAATAAAGAAAAATAAGTTAATTTCAGAAAAAATCGACCACCAAGGTCAGTTGAATAATGTCCAATTTTGCATGGCTCATGAATATGGTGGTTACATGCATATACCCACTTGAAATTAACTATGTGAGCCAGAGTCGATAAACTACATAATTGTTATATCGCGGATAAAGATAACATGTCCGCATGACTAAAATACTTTGCATTGTCATTGCTGGATCCATAAATAGAATGTCGCGTGATATCACTACAATTGTGGAAGTTATTACGAGGTACTTATGTAAGATCCACGTGCCTGGTGGACAGCTGCAATCTATAATTTAGCAACGTGATTCTGGTATTACGCTACAGCTATAACGTACCAATTGTCATCTTCATTCGTGTGTAGGTGGATGATAAAGTTTTGAGTAGAGTAAGGTAGGAAGCATAGTTATCAAACGTTGAATTCGCATTTTATTTTGCTGAATAAAGTTGTACAGATTCACTTAATTAACTCGGTTGTTACTAGAACTTGCAGAAATTGTGAAGGTTTGTTGACAGTATTAGTTGCGAAATGAGGCAAAATTTGATAACTATTCTTGCAGTAATTTTGGCTAATGGTTTCCTGTTCCAATATACCACCGGCGCTAAAATACTGTCAGTCGGTTTCATGACCAGTAAATCCCACAAAATCGTCTACGACTTACTGCTGAACGAACTGGCTGACCTAGGTCATGAAGTCATCATTTTGTCACCTGTACCTTCCAAAAGCAACCGAACGAATCCACAGGAGATCCTAACGTTCGACCTCATGAAAGACTGGGCAGACAAAGGGCCGGATATGTTCGAAATGAAAGTCAGTGGAGAATCCATGAATCCGTTCAAGATGGTGCCCTTGTTTGAAGATCTGTGCCGAACTACGTATACTCTGCCTCAGGTTAAGAAAATTATGGCCCAAAAATTTGACCTAGTGTTTTTCGAACCGTTCATGAACGAATGTGCTGGAGGATTCCTGCACAAATTGAATACGACCCTCATTCTCGTTTCGCCGTTTCCAACACCGGCCGAATTAGTGCGATTACTCGGTGGTCCTGCTCCGCCATCATTTATTCCAAACATGTTCTCGTCATTTGACAACAAAATGAATTTTTATGAACGAATGCATAATTTTCTGCTTGAGCTGTTAATGGGCGTAATGCAGAGATGGTATTTTACCCCAAATATGGAGGCGATATACAGGGAAGCCTTGAACGATTCTACGATTCCGTCGTTAGCTGAAATTCTACAAAATTCCAGTTTAGCACTTTCAAACAGTCATATTAGCTTGGCTGGAGCTAGACCTTATTTACCGGATATTGTCGAAGTTGGCGGGATGCACATGCGACAAGCTAAACCACTGCCGAAGGTTGGTTAAGGTTACCAGAAATATTATTTTTTAATGATTCAGCGTAGCAATATATCAATCTGTGTCTCTTTTAACGTATTTCCAGGATTTAGAAAACTTTGTTCAAAGTTCTGGGGAACACGGTTTCATATTCTTCAGCATGGGAAGCATCTTGGAGAGCAGCCGATTACCAGAAACCCAACGAAAAGCTCTTATCGGTGCATTTGCAAAATTGAAACAGAAAGTGCTTTGGAAATGGGAATCTGACACTATGCCAGATATTCCTTTAAACGTCAAATTGATCAAATGGGCACCGCAACAAGATATTCTGGGTCACCCAAAATGCCGAGCCTTTATCACGCATGGTGGTTTAGGCAGCACGACTGAATCCATTTATCATGGCGTACCCTTCGTTGGAATACCAATGTTCGGGGACCAAAACACAAATATAGAGAAATTCATCAGAGCTGGCATCGCAAAATCTTTGGAGTTTAATGAACTCACGGCAAATTCTATTGTTGACACAGTTCAGGATTTAATTGGGGATCCAAGGTAATATATTACTAACATGTTAATTATGAGTATTTCCCTGTGTTTGGCAACTTTTTTAATTAAGACTACTTAATTTGTAAGGTACCGGAAAAAGGTGCAGGAGATGTCCAAGATATTTCGTGATCAACGAGACAACCCATTGGAAAGAGCGGTATTTTGGACTGAATATGTTCTAAGACATCAAGGTAAATTACCGGACATATTTAGCTGACATTCAAGCAATATCTAACAAAAGTAACATTGACCTTACTTGTACAGGTGCGGTGCACTTACGTTCCCCAGCACGGGATCTCAATTTCTTCCAGTACCACTCCCTGGATGTAATTGGCACAATATTGTCGGCCATGTTTTTGGCCGTTGGCATAGTGTGCATGGTGGTACGAAAAATATGCAGTTACTGCTGTGGAGAACAGAAATCGAAGACTGTGATGACAAATGGCAAGAAACGGAATTGATACTGAAGTTCCTGCTCTATGGTTCTAGTTATTTGAATGATTTTTTTAGATACAAAACAAAATGTTGTGTAAATGTACGAAATAACTTAATACCTTCTATTACTTGTATTCTCTTTCGGTAATCTAATCTACCTGATTTACGATACGAAGTGTCTTAACGCCTGCGCCTGCTTTTACAATTGAAAACAGTATGGATCCTTGAAGAATCCAATAAGAGAAAAAACAAAGCGGAAATATGCAGCATCGAAAGCGTATCTATAATACTTACACAAATCCTTTAAGTCTAGTACTCAGTCGGCATGAAATAAATAATAATAGAGAATTTATTGACATGGCCAGTAGCCTAATCAAATGAAGATGTGAGTTACAAATTCATAGTCGCTT
>JAQFYT010000922.1:0-19838 GCA_034694925.1 Ceratophysella denticulata
ACCGCATTAACCAATTATACCTCAACTAAATGCCACCGGAATTCAGACAAATAAATCACACTATATACTGTTAGCTCCGTTTCGTACTTCTGGCAGGGAGAGATTGCGAGGCTCCTCCGTAAATAGGGCTCGGCTCTGAGTCTTTCTGGTTGCCACGTAGGCAAAGGCAGTCTGCACGTGCCAAACCAAAAAGACTCAGGTGCAGAAATCCCCGGGCCAAGGCTCAGTCCGTTCACCTCTATTGTGATTGGAGTTTTGGGCCGGAGCCTCGAACTCTCTTCCTCTCAGAATTCTGGGACAATTCTCCCTCTTACAAATGGTACAGATCATTACATCACTCCCTCCCATTGATACTTTAAGATATAAATTAACTATCCTACTTAGCTAACCAATTCCGATCCAGTGTGTTGAATCATATATAGTAGGATTTCACTTGCACTGTTGTATTTGTGAACCTGGCTGTTCACTGTTACCGGGCTGGATCGGAATTGTTCTACACTCCTTAATCTAGAATTAATAATTGAATAAATTAAATTAGAATAACAATAACTATGATATTTCAAGAACCAAGACTCCGAGACCACGTAAGATGCGTCGGCACATTTTACGGTCCCTTAACCGAATGTCCATCAAACAATCCCAAGAGTCTTAGGCCCTATAGTATCGTAGCATCAATCTCATAATTTCAGTTTGTAGTCAGTCATTTGAGTTTATAGCAACGCGTCGGAAATTTCACGGTCTCTTAACCGAATGTCCATTGCGACTCTCCCTCGATGATAATTTCGACTTGTGCTCCTTAATCTTTAAGTTCAGTGATAAATATCCTCAGTAACCAGTTTATGACCGAGATGACTTATATGAAGTCATCTCGTCGCCAGTCTGTTCACTGACTCCATTCGTCACATGAACTATTCTTAAATTATTGAGATTAAAATTTGTACAAAGAACACTTTATGGTACCTTAATACGTTACCACATTACAAAGAACACTTTATGGTACATGAATACTTCACTACATTACAAAGAACACTTTATGGTACATGAATACTTCACTACATTACAAAGAACACTTTATGGTATATGAATACGTCATTACATTACTGGATGTTAGATTTCATTGAACACATTGATTTCCAGTTATTGAACACATTAATTTCATGAACACACATTTATTTTTACTTACAACTTATTTCTAATCTCTAGATCAATGTTTTGATCGACTACGTGGTGAGCCAGTCCGGCTTTTAATGGTAGTGATGCTAAATGTTGAAATAGTTAATCCTTAGAAATTTGAAGAATTCTTAATTTCCTTAACTATCCCTTATGAGCTAACAGAGATTATTATGTTAACAAGCGGATTCAAACATCTTTCGCGTACAAATTATGCGGTAAAATGGCGCCGTCGAATATTAAATCAATTTCACATTCACTGTTAGATTTCCTAGATACACTTTCACTAATTATTGGGGAAACTCACATCCAAAATAAATCCAGGAAATGCGAGTGCTGGATGATTGGATGACAGCTGGTCGTCGACACACGATCTGAGTCTTCGGGTATATAGCAAAGAACTGATATACCAAATTCTGCCGCATACACGTGAGAAGATGTATCTGTCTAGCTGAGGTGGTTGCCCATCCATAGTAGGGAACGTTCCAATCCGAAAGTCCATTTGTGGGAAGTCTATTTGGGAATCGGTAGATGCAGTCCAGAGCGGGGAAGATGCTAGAGTAGCGGTGTAGTCCATCCAAGTGCCTCTGATCCACAGCAGTAGAGTTTAGCGTGGCTTGGCTATTCTCGTTCAAGACCCCTAGTTGAATGCTGTTTACTATCAGGTCCTGAATCGATTAAAGACTCGTGGAATCGGTCCGATTTTTTGGCGTAATAATACCTCTGAGAATAGATCCGTAATTTCGAGTCAAATTCGATCTAATCTCCGAATGTACTCGATCATTGAACCGTCCAGTCTGTCGTCTTGTCCAAATTGTACTTCGGTTCTCCAGTCTGGTAAACTTGACTTTTTCCAACCCTTCGATTCGGTATCGTTCCTTTTGTTGGGCGTCTCTATACTGATCAGTGATGATATCTGGGTATCTGTCTTCTTGGATCTGACATAGTCCTAGTTGGTAGAATAGGGCCTCATCGTCTTTGTCTCCCATACTATCCCAGAGATGCGAGAAGTCACCAGAATATCGAACGTGATCGACTAGATAAAAATCCCGAGCAGCTTGCATAGCATATTTAGAAGTGCTAATTCAACGAGAGTATCCAATTAATTGTCCACAATTTTTGGTATTGTATAGGCTCGTGATGAACAGCTGAGCTCCAGGACAATATAAGCTCTCGCGGGTCTGGAAACAGTCAGCTTTTTGAGTTTTCGCTCGGCATTTCTCGGTTTCTGGAGTGAAGTATGAAGATCCAGTCCATGTAAGGAGACCTGTGGTCGTCTCGCATCTTTCGGCCGAATAGTGACAAGGTTGTTTGAACTTTAACGCTGGCACTATAACAATTCCTGTGTTGGGATCCACTGTAAGATTATAACTCTTGATGTAGAAGTTGTTTATTGCGATGCTGTGGGTTATCGGCCAGTAGTACTCCGCTGCAGCTACGTGTTGAGTCCCGTTCTTGTCCCAATGCAATCTAATCAGTTTTTCTCCAATAGGTGAGGCATTAGTCAGGATCATATGTCGACACTCTTTCAGGCTCATGATTTTGTGAGTCTTCTGGGTGATACAGGTCCTGGCTCCAAAGAAGTATAACGTTATGGATTCTGTTTCTTCAATCCATTCACACTCGTTAGCGTCATACGAATTAGCCACCCGGATTGAAGTAGTCAGGTCAATTTTGATTGCTCGCATTTCTCTACGATTGATGTTAGAATGAGGGCAAGCCAGGAACAAGGGTTCTAGGAGATAGATGACGCCCAGAACCCAGTGAAATTCGGTCCTCTTGGATTCTCGAGCGTACAATCGTTTCAAAGTTTCTTCGATTATTTCCGACATCTGGTCTGGCTGGGATGTATTTTGGAAATTGAAGCTGATCGATGTATCTGTCTTCCTTCCGTTCAAAGTGACTGTTTCGTTGGTCTCCATCTCGTCTTTTAGTGGCAGTGGCAGTTTAATTTCGAATTCGTAGTCCAAAGTTTCGAGATCTTCTATCAAGATTTCTGGTAGTTGAGTGGATGTTGAGGTCACTAGTAATATAGAAGTAACGTTGCCAGTGGTCTCATGGTCTTCTTTTTCTGGGTCTCCCAACAGCTGCGGAAAGCGCTTCACCCCATTTGAATCTTCCCAGACAGTGCTATGTGATCGATGGTCTCCTGATCTTCTTCTTCCACTAGCCTCTGGATCTCGCCTTCCATGTCTTCGTATTCCTGTTTAAATTCCTTAAGGGGGTTATCGTTGACCCTGGTCTTTGGAGATGAAGTAACTCTATGACTGGGATTGGTGTTGATCTTCGGACCTGTCATATGAGATTGTTTGGGTATCAAGTTTGACAGATCCGGGAGCCTTGCTTTCTCAGTGCTGTTTGTTGCCGTTTGATTCTGGATAAATTTCACTAAGTCCAGTGGGATGAGATCAAGCTGGAACACTGCTCCGGCTAATGAGTAATTTGAATTGGATGTGTCTGGCTGAAATACTGGGACGGTTGTAATGTTTTCCGCTCCTGCCGACGTGAACACTGCCAGCATGACTATTATTCCGAACCACGCCAATCTGGAATAATCGACAAATTTTTATCAGATCATGTTAAACATTTTCTTTAAGCTCCCCTATCCCTCATTGGCGGTTGAAAAAGAGTTGAAATTAAACGGTAGTGTCAATGTCTATAACTGAATTGTAACTAGGCACACGAAACAACATCGATTGGCATACAACAGATAGATATACACAATGTACAATAGGCATGCTCAAGTTAATTTTGGGGCAATTCATCCGGGAATTCCAACGACCAATCTTCACGCGCAGACTCAGGCCCTCGATTGGCGGAGCTACATAGTGCACCACGAATTCATCTCTGTCGGTCTCGCTGAAGAGGTAGAACTCCAACGTGGCCTGTATGATATTGGCGTGGTACAATCTTATGGTAGCTGTTTCGAAGAGGATGGAATTTCTATGAATGAAGTTTTCCAAGTAATCGGATATTGTGGGGATTCATCCATCTGAGGGAGCATGTCCATTGTCAATAGAAACGGGAAGGTATCGTCGAATCTGTTGTTGCAATACCGTCTCTGATAATCCATGAGGGAAATGCTGCCTCGGCCTGGTACCCGGAGTACCAGATCGCAACATGTTTCCAACAGCATAATAGGCGCCAGTCCCACACGAAGGCCAAACACTTTATATTGTTCCTTCATTAGTAGTCGAAATAATCGGATATTAGCTTGTAGGCGAAAAGGTCCCACGTGTAATCGATTCCGCACAGTCCCGAATTAGTTTAAATCCACTTGAGTAATTAACGTTTGCATTAGAGCAAAGTACGGGTGTCCTTCGTAGAGGAATTCCCAGAATTCAGCTATATGACCCCAACGGGTTCCACGGATCATAATAGATATTCCGGCTGGCGATAGACCCGCGGTAAAGGAGAATATTGATGAATGTACCCTATTATCGGGTAAATGAGTTTCTTGATTCCCGGTGTCTGGATGAATAGACATGAATTCGGATAATGCTCGAGAAGCAGCGTTGTCCGTGGGGGGAAAGCTATATCTAAAGAAGTGGCCAGTTTGGTTGTGGACGAGGTTGGGCTTAAAGATGTCTGATACTCGCGGTTTGTGTACGCTACTGTGCCACAGAGTACGAAATTTCGGGATCGGGACTACTTTGATTTGCTGGACTACTTCGATGTCTGACATTTTGAATAAGGTTTGGTGTAGTAGTTTTAAGTGCGGATAAGAAATGTTGTAGAGACTGGTACAGACTGTAAATCAGTAATAAACGATAGGTGAAATTATTGGTTGGTAAGGTGGTTCAATAAAAGGATGAGGGCTGTAACCATGAAATCTCTGGCGCATGTTTTCGCGGCAATTGAGAAGCTGGTGTTGACACGGGTTTCTGCGCTTTGTTTACTGGATTGGAAGGTTCATTATCCTTTTTAATTACGCAATCGTCGTCGGATTCCTGTTCGCGTTGCATTTGTTCCCTAAACCTGCTCCCTTTTCCGATTTCTACTTTTCTTCTAACTGCCGGTGTATTAGATATATGTCCTAAACACTCTATGTCCAATCCGAGAATCGGTAAAAGGTTTGTACTTCTTTAGAGAGTATCGTACTCTATACCATTGGATATTACTTTACATTCGTGTAACTTATATAGAGCCGTGATTCGGTGTTTTTCTTATCTATCCCTTCCTTCTAAATAACAACTCTTTAGAAAGCCTGTATAAACTTGAGAACAGAGGGCGTGGAGTATATCGCCCATATCCTGAACCCGAACTCCAATTGCTATTTTCTGTATTAAATTTTATACACGAGTCCAAGAACATCCGTCACTTGAAAGAACAAAAGAGTCAAGATTTGGACGTAGAGAATCGACGATCCTATCTCTGGAGGCCATAAGTTTGACCGTTAGATCTTAAATCTGGTTCCATGTTGGATAGTATAAACGATAATCGTTTATATACTCGTTCTTTAATGAGTACAATTCCCACTTGTGTAGTTGAAATACTTTTTCTGCACACTCACGATCCTTCAGATTTTCGGGTAAAGGTATCATACGTAATGCTTCCAGATTAGTTACTGGTGTAATCCGATGGTGACGAGCTGGGTGATTTTCGAGCTCTCTAGGAAAGTCCTTATCCAGTTGTAAATGAGCTCGTTAATTAAAATTGCGTCGCTCATCCAGATTTCGGCGGCTTCTTCCTGGATCCTCGAATTCTGAACGTCGGGCTCTGTCTTTTGGTGATTCTAAGTTGTGCGTTCTTTCGGATTTATTCATTTGCTGAAATACTACTGGTTGTTGCAGTACAGATTCTCGTTGCGGGGCTGTCCTTAATTTGTTGTAAATAGTTCGACTGGGTCCTGGTAAATTTAGTTTTTCATCACTTAGTGCACGAAGTGGGATGTCAGGGATAGTGTCTTCTGAAAGGATTACGCTTTCTGGAGCGTTAGTGGAACGGGATTTCTTCCTAACTTTCATTGCTGACCCGACTTCCACATCTTTGCTGCTAATATCTTCAAGTATGTCAAGTTTGACATAGTAGGGCACATAAATTTGATACCACCGTCATCTTGCTTTGTAAGCGGAAGCTTTTGAGCGTTTTTAGCCACGCGTTTAGGATTGAAGAATTAAAAACTACCAACACTACCTAAAAGTAAATGAACAAAAACATTTATTCAGAAATTTTTGTAGTCCCTGTCTGTCTCTCTTCGCTCTGATTCATGCATTTTAATTTGTTTTTAAAATCTCAATTACAAAATAATAGAATATAAATAAAAGAAATTAGCGAATGTATGGATTCCGGCGTGCACGACGGGAATTTCGAGATAACCGAAGTCCCGCGTTCTCCTGGTTGGCTAGTCGGCTGGGTCCAGGTGAGCTGTAAGAAAGACAAAAGAAAATTGGACTTAAAATCACATAATGCTATTGAATTCACACATGTAAATACATAAAATATATTACTTACTTGATCTGATCTGGGAAGCTCCATTCATCTTCGGATTGGATCAGCAGGAAGCGGGATATTGGGGGATCCCGGGTTTCTGGAGGGGATGTTAGGGGTCCCATTTTCCAGGAGGCCTAACCTCCCGCTCGTTGTCGAGGTCAATGATTGGTGGAATTGGCGAAGCTGGTGCCGCTGTAGGAACTGGTGCCACCGGGGGAGCTGGTGCTGCTGCCTGGGTGGTCGGGTTCCCTGATTCATCATAGTCGTAAGGGCGAAGTTTGACAGATTCTTAGGCTGGCTTGTTGCACAAAATGCAATTGCCCTTATTAATACGACGTGCCTGTAGTGGATTTAAACATACCAAATGGTATGTGTTACCACAGAAGAGCAATCCCATCGTGAAACGGTCGTAGCAGCGAGCCGGTATAGGTCCTGAATGATACGCAAATTTTTTGCCATCACTGTAGTACGTAACACCTCCAGGTGGTACGGGTCTCAAGTCAGTTTGTGGTGAGAGCGTAGTCATTGACTCGAAGCACAGGGTATAGCCGAAAAGAGACATTCTGAAGTCGATTCAGGACTGAACTGACTGAGTTGTGTAGTTTCACGATTTTAAACTGTAAAAACTGTAAACTGGTGTTCTGTGCTCTGGAAATATTTCCACTTAACAGATTGACTAAATCGGTCTTCCTTTGTAGAAGTTACAGTTATGCTTTCAGCATTTACAACCTTTTACTGGATTGACAGTTATGTTTAGTATGAAGAAAGGAAAAGAAGGGCAAATGGGACTACTTGTTTTACAAAATAGCTCCAGGTTGACAGTTTTACAAAATCGGTAAACTTTGAACAATGTACAGGTAAGCCTTCAGCATTTTCAACCTTGTGATCGCTGTTTAAGTGTCTTTTGAGAACAAAGGTAAAAAAGCTGGTTGTTCTTGTAATATCTCCAGTTTGACAGCTCATGAATAGAAGAAAGGTGAACTACTATCTCTTAATGGTATTGTGTTTGCTTGAAAATTTCTCACATAGGAAAACAAAATTTAAGTTATTGATGAACTCGAGAAATTGGGGTGGTCAGATCCGGTGGCGTGTAAGGGTGACCCGTTTGCGGGAATTTGTACGCTCGAGCTTTGACAAAACGGAATGAAGTATTCGACGCGTGAGAATAGGTATGGATTTAAGTACACCTGCAGGGAATTACACTGGAGAGGAATTCCACCAGAAGTGTGGATTGTTTCCTTTTTCGGAATAAAGGCTGCCAGTAGGGTATTGGCCGTTTTATCGATTCCCGGGTTTCCTTTAAAAACCTTGCGAAAGGACCCAGGAGGAAGTTAGGGGCTCGAATGCGTCCGGTTTTCATCGTCACAGGGGTGGACCAAATGGGTTGGTGAGTGAGATTTAGTGGAATGGGTTTCTGTGCCTAAAAAATACGGTTAGGAACAATTTTTTTTAAAGAAAAACAATGGTAAATGTCAACACGGCTCAATTACCATAGACACACAGCCACGTTGGACAGGCTTCAGCTTCGGACGGATAGGCTCCTTGCGGAAGAGGCAAGATATTATATTTCCGATGTTCTTATGATCAATATTTTGTGGTTTGAGGTGTTGTTTGATGCTGAATGTGATAAAAATTTCGTTGAATTATTTGTCTAGATGGAGACCTTATAAACCCAAGGTAATAGCGCCAGATTGAGTAGGACTTTGAGCTTCTTCTAGTGGAGAAACCTGAATTCTAGACGGTCTGAATTCAATTATACGATGCACATTTGATGGGTTGTAAGATGATTGAAGAGCTATTTGCGGAGCGGTAGCTTGTTCGCGATAGAGGCCGGAGTACGCAGGCGCTGGGTCGTCGAACATTTCTTGAGTCATGGTGCTCAGGCACGGATATGTTACACACGAAGAGCCGGGATGCATCGTGTTTGGTACATGGCCAGTAGAATCATCGAGTTGGCAAGGTTGAACCATAGCCAGGCATTCTTCACTTGCATGACGCCAGGATCGTTGATGGTGTCGACAGGGTTTCTTTGGGCTTGCTGGAGTAGGCTGATCTGGGTCAAATGGATTCTGACTCAAAGGCTGAAGTTCAATGGAGGCTGATTCACCATCAGGACTGTCAATTTTTTTTAACTTCTATCCTCGGATTGTGAGTGCGTTTAGCCTTGTTATTTGGACAACGCAGGTTACAGCAACAATCCGATATGCATTAAAATATCTCCTTACGGAAGCAACAGCATATTTTGATAGCTATGCAAGTAGCAACGATGATAACTATGACGATACCTACAGTCCAGGCAATCTCGTACATAGGGTCTAATGTAAATTTCAGAAGAGTACTTGAAATCATGTCCTGCGATAGTGTCAACTGCTTTCCCTGAGTATAAGCTTCAAGTATGATCTCTCAACGGTTTGAAGATTTAGCTAATGAACTTGGCGTGATATTCCCCTTTAGGGCATAAAACTTTGCTTCAACTTTGAATGTATTCTTCTTGAAAAATTGTTGGCGCATGAAATTTATATTCCAACCACTATCATTATTAGTAAATGAATTGTTTTCAATTTATGCATATTTGTTGAGTAGAAGGTGGTATAACATGAAAAACAAGAAAGCCACGTCATATCCGGCGTATTTTTTTGCTTGGATGTAGGAGTATGCTCATAATCAATAATCAACAGCCCAATTTGAGCAAGTTTCAGAGTCGTCAGAATCGATATTCAAAAATTCCTTGACAAGGTTTTTCAAACATATTGGTTGCAAATGGTTATATAACTCTTTGTGCAAATGTTGAATGCATATCGGAAAGTCAAAACATATTTTGTTGTCTCTCTGTAATTTTGGAATAACGTGAATTCCTCCAAAGAAAATGAAATGTATTGGGTTTTTCATGTCAGTTGTTAAATAGTTAAACTCGGGCAATACCTAGGATGAAATAAAACTAAATTTTATTCTATAAACATAAATGTTCTTTAAACATTTACAATATTTTAATGAGTTTATATACCTTGTTGAACCTCAAAGCGTTATTAACATAACGCCAGCCCCTGGTGCTGCCATTCGGATAAAGGATGAGTGAAAACACCGAGCCAGTCGACCTAATCAAAAACCGTTCAAAATTTTAAATATATAGTTTTCTTATAGTGTACTAATATATTACTTATTAATTTATTAAATGTAGTATGTAGTGTATTAGTGGTAGGTATTCAAAAATAGATTACCTATAATTGCAGTAGCTTTCAGTATCAACAGCTACTATTCTATTTCATTCCTGTAGATTTTGAATTTCGTCATAGACTCGGTAAAACTCTTCAACTTGGACAAATTTAGATTGAACATCATAGTCCATGTGTTGTTCTACAAATTTCCTTGGTAAATTGTCTTCAGACCTTTGGTATATCGAGTCAATAAAAGTTGGGAATTCTTCTTACGGTATTCTCGGGATGCAATTGTTGAACCTTAATGGCAGACTTTGATCGGATGAAATCCCAAACCTCAAATTCCGCATAATCTCATTATGAGTGAATTCCGCAGAGCTGTTCAAAAACCGAATTTGATTTTTCAAATCGAATGTTTCAACAACGTAGGCCCTTTTCTTATAGAATTGATGTATATACCTAGATCAGCCGGAAGTATGCTGACGATTTGCTGGAGCCGGTGGACGTGAAATTGGACCTCTAAGAATCGGTGGTCTGCTCGTTGAGGTTGGACCACTCTGTACTTGCATATTGATGCCGGTTGAGGAACTTGGCCACTCCGTACTTGCATATACGATGGTCTAGAAGTTGCTTCAAATGGAATATTTGGAGCTGGAATTTGCATTCCTGGAAGTGCATCCTGAACCGCTACAGGACGTATACCTTGGCGCACGGGTATTGCATTCCCAATATATCATATCATATCCGTTTCAACTATAAAATCCGTGCGTTGTAGCGCGCCGGTAATCGGGCAGTGATTCGACGATTCGTTTAATAAAGCGTCCAGCGTCTGATAGGTGTCAAGGTCAGCGTCGGTTACCATCTTGAATACTGGTAAAAGTCGCATTCGTTTGACATGTACATTGAAGCAACGCTTCGTGTCTTGTTCTCGAACTTTGTAAATTAGGTCATTGTATTGGTCAAGTACTTCATATCGTCCATGATATCTAGGAGTCCATTAGAAAGGTTGACCGGGGCGAGGTTTTCGAGGAAAGTATAACTTTACAATGTCGCTTTTCTTATACTGAACTGATCTTGTATGCTTATTCTGCTCCTCTTTGGATTTCTCTTGATTTGCTGCCATTGTGGAAACTACGATCTTCCACATCTGATTCAAAGACGAGCCGCTAGCCTCAACGGACGGTGGAGTGTCTTCAACTATAAATTGGGTTTTCAGCCTAGCTTCGTGATCAAAAAGAAGAAAATACGGAGTGTAAAGATAAGAGGCACGCTTTTTTGAATTGTAGGCAAACTGCTTTTGGCAAAAACATTTGTCCCAAACGTTGCTGGCACTATTAACGTACCATGAAATACAGTTTTGGAAAACCTGATTCCAACGTTCTGCAACTCCGTTGGCTGAACTGTTGTAAAAAATGGAATACCTGGTTTGTACGCCGTAAATTTTTGCTGAGGCATCGCACAAAAGATTTTTGTACTGAGAACCGTTGTCTCTGTGCATCACTAATGGACAACGATGAACCATGTAAACTCGCTCCTCAAAGAACCTGATTACGTCTTCAATCGCGATATTAGGCTTGTGCGTTTCAGAGGTCCTCGCCTGTGTATGGAATGTTCTATGTTCCGGATGACTTCAGTACTCATCATAAGTTGAGTATATTGCTGACACTTGTTAATTCGGACTACCTCTCCGGTTAGTTGACACTTATTAAAGCATACAGTGTGGAAATTATGTCCACACGGCAGCAGGTTTTCCACCGCACTTCGGCGTAAGCATCTGATGAAAGTGTCCGTCGAGGGAACATGTTTGCGCTGAAACATTTGGCCTGAGCTCCAGAAAGGAGCACAGTAGCGCGGAACATGTTGCAATTTTGTGATCCCAGAAAGCTCATTTAACTTTTCTACGCAAATGATGCACTCGATGTCCTCCTCGAATTCAAAAATAGGGAGTATGACTGGTTGCCGAGGCGTCGGATCAATGTAGAATCCTTTGAAAGACATTATGAATGTAGTTGAATGAAGTTCGGAACGTAGATGGTTGAGATACTAAGTGCTAGAGAATTGATTTGAAACTGACAGGACAATTTTATAAAATGAATTTATATGCCAACATTCCGGATACTAATTTAGGAGTCTTCTACTTCTGAGTCATTTCTTTAATTTGAAGCTGTTGACAGGTGGTTTTGAAATACCAATTTATTAAATTTCCTTTCTCCATCATATTCCTTTCCGATTAATTTTTTTTCTTCCTCATAAATTCCCCCCTATTCCAAAGTTTTATGGCTTCAACTCTTTCTGTTTCCACCGCAGTTCTTCAATAAATGTATTTTGGGTTGTTTCGACGGGGTAGTTACCCTTTTCCAAGTCCAATCTTTACATTTTAAAATTATTGTGAATTAACGAAATTGACCCTTATACAATATTAGATTTTTATTTTGACTTCAGCCTTTGGCGGTGTATTAAGCTGCCCTTTTTCCTAGACCGGAGTTTACATTATCAAATTATTCCGGCTGGAGGAATTTAGATCTTTGTCAATAATACATTTCTTAATTGGACTTCAGTCTTTGTCAGTGGTTTCAGCTGTCCTTACTAAGTCCAGAATTTTAAATCATTTAATTATTCTGGGAGTAGAAACGTACATTTATGATAGGCTTACGTTTTTATTTGAAATTCAGTCTTTGTCAATGGAATATTTTACCCACACGAACTACGTACTAGCTTAGGCACTTGAAACTCAACTCTGATCGCCCGATCGCCTGAAGGAATTTTCATGCTAATTTATTACGTATATCTCAATCTTATCAAACATTCTAGCGAACATCCTAATTGTCCTCATACTCTTAGCGCGTATTTACTAATTCCTATTATAATTCCTTAACTAACTATTGTATTGGTTACTTCCTACCTAACTGCTAAAGATTTTATGATGGATTACTTATCATTTCCCGTTTTATAACGACATTTATAGATAACATCCTAAATACTAAATAATCGAAGTATTAAAATGAATCACTTGTTACCTACTACTTATTAACTACACTTGCGTTTCTATCTATTTATTACTATAAGAGGTACCTGTTATATCTTCCTATCTACTACTTAATAATAATTACCTATCTACTAGTGAATATTGCTATTTTATTTATTTCGTATATTGTTGATGTTAATAATATGTTATATTTTAGTAATAACAATGTTCTTATGATGAATATGTTTTGGTGTTGTTTGATGTTGAATGTAATTATTTGGCTGGATGTAGGCCATATATACCCAAGGTGGTAGCGTCAGATTGAGCAGGTCTTCGTGCTTCTTCTGGTGGAGAAATCTGAATTCCGTACGGTCTGAATTCAATTATACGATGCACATTTGCTGGATTGTAAGATGATTGAAGAGTTATCTGCGGGGCTGTGGCTATTTCAGGATATAAACCGGGATATGCAGCCCCTGGGTCAGTCTCATTGTTAAACATTTCATGAGTCATGGGGCATGGATATGTTACACATAAATAGGCGGATTGCATCATGTTTGGTAAATGGTCTGTAGGGACATTGGGTTGACGAGGTTGAACTATGGCCAGGCATTCTTCTCTTGCATGACGCTAGGGTTGTTTATGGTGTCGACAGGGTTTCTTAGGACTTGCTGGATTTGGCTGGTCTGAGTCAAATGGATTCTGACTCAAAGATTGAAGTTCAATGGAGGCCAATTCATCATCAGGACTGTCAATTTCTTCTATGCTCGGATTTGGATTGCATTTCGCCTTGTTCTTTGGGCAACACAGCTTACAGCAACAATCCGATATACATCAAAATATCTCCTTCCGAAAACAACAGCAGATTTTGATAGCTACGCAAGTAGTGACGATAAAAACTATGACGTTACCAACAGTCCAGGCAATCTCGTACATCGGGTCAAATGTAAATTTTCGAAGAGTACTTGAAATCATATCCTGGGATGGTGTCAACTATTTTTCCTGAGTGTAGACTTGAAGTATGATTTCTAAACGGTTTGAGATTTGGCTAACAAACTTGGTGTGAATACTGTATCTGAGACATCCGATTTGTGCTGGTTAATAATGGGTGGTGGAGTCAATATTTCACCTGGTGCCGGTCCTCTGGTCAGAACTGGAACACGGGTAATTGGCAGAACAGGTGGGTTGAAGCAGGCTGATTCTTCAGAATCTTCTACAAAAGGTGGCGGTCTCATTGTTGTAGTGGTACTTGTTGTTGGACGTCGAGGACAAGAACGATTTCTGAGATAAATTATTGGAAAACCTCTTCCAACTCCGTGAATTGGATGTCGTTTGCTTCATCCTGACATCCTTGGATGATCCGAATGATAGCGTGCTTGCCATGCAAGGACACTCCTTCACGATCATAGCTGACTATATGGTTTGTAATAAAGAAAAAAGATTTGGATTTTCCCGCCAGATCGGTTCAGGCGGGAAATGTACATTTGATTCAACCATATAGTGTGGCACATAAATCTGAGTCTGCCGTCATCTTTATTTGTAAAAAGAGGGTATTGAACGTTTTTAGCCACGCATTTAGGGTTTAGGAATTAAAAACTACTCTACACTACCGATAAGTAAACGAACAACACCTATTCAATACTTTTTTTAGTAGCCCAGGCTGTTTCTCTTCGCTCTGAATGATGCAATTCAATTTGTTTTTAAAATCTTAATTAGAAAGTAATATAGTATAAATAAAATAATATTTTTATAATTAGTAAAGAATAAATAAAATTACGAAATTAGCGAATGTATGGATTCCGGCGTTCACGACGGGAACTTCAAGATTACCGAGGTCCCGCATTCTCTTGTTGAGTCGTCGGCTGGGTCCAAGTGGGCTGTAAGAAAGACAAAAGAAAATTGAACTTAAAATCACATAATTTTAATAAATTCACACATGTAAAAGCATATAAATATAATACTTACTTGATCTGATCTGGGAAGCTCCATTCGTCTTCATTGGATTGGATTAGGAGGGAAGGGGATCTTGGGGGATCCCGGGTCCCTGGAGGGGATGTTGGGGGATCTCAGGTTCCAGGAGTCCAAACCTCCCACTCCTCCTCGTCCTCGAGGTCAATGATTTTTGGAATTGGCGGAGGCGGTGCCGCTGGGTGAGCTGGTGCCACTGGAGGAGCTTCTGGCGTTGAAGGAGCTCGTATGGCTGATGAGATTGGCAGGTTTCCAACCTTGCTGAAGCCGTTTACGCGAAGCTTGGCAGATTCTTAGGCCGACCCACCACATATTATGCATTTCTCTCCTTGCACTAGTCGTTCTTGTAACTTATTTAGGTGTACCAAATGTGTGGCCGCAACGCTTCACTTTGGCCGCTGATCGATCAAAACGATCAGGAATTGTTTTTGAATGGTATGAAAAAAAACCGTCACTGTAGTAATTAGTACCGCCAGGTGGACGGTCTCCGCAGTCATTTGTTTAAAAAAGGATAATCAGGGACTCGACACAAAAACTAGAGCCAAAACCCGCCATTCTGAAAAGGATTCAGGATTAAACTGATTTAGTTTTTCAATTTCAACTCGAGTTTAAACCAACAAATTTAAAACTGGCGTTTCGTGTACTGAAAATATTCCGCTAACAGAAGACCCCGTCGGAACCTACGGACGTCGCTGGATAACCATAACGTGGCACTCTGAATTTCTTTCCAAAGCATTAGGGCCAGCCAAGAAAAACAGTTAGGCGTAGATGCAAAATAGGGACTAAAACAATAGGTCCGTTTTTGTCTCAAAAACTATTGTCGTGTCCATTTGTTTTGGCTTTTGTACGTTTCAGACACCTCACCATGTCAGCCAGAGTCAATTCCGATATTGAAGAATTAAAATCGTCTGCTTGAGTTTCTTCTGGTCCTTCCTCGTCGTTTGTCCTTTGTAGTTCCTGAGTTTAAGTTCTGCAATTCGCGAAAAAATATGAAATTGATGTATATTATTAGTAGAATGTCAAAATATAGTGCAGAGATTTAAACTGGAATTGTGTGGTGCAGGGTTTTACGTGTTATTCATATAAGTCTTATGTTAAACTACGCAGTTATACGCATATTTCCAGCTATTACAAAAAAATGATTTTGAATACCGATGTAACCATTCTATCAAAAACTGAACTAGATCATCTTCTTTCACGCTCCTTAAAATGATTAGAAAACTCAATAACCAAGTGGTGCTAAGCTCAATAACCAACTGGTGCCAAGTGACAGGCCAAACCTAGTTTGAGCAGGTGTAGTAGTTTATAGCTAAAGACAGTGTATCTCTCGTGAATCCTGGCTATTTCAGTGTCACGACTCTTGCTAGCTGTTTCGAAGCCTTCTCTTGCCATGCCCAGTTGCCGGATTTTCTCTGGGAGGTCCTGTTTTGTTTTTTCAATACGAGTCGTACATACACTTTTTTCAACGTTTGATTTAAGCATCCATTTTTCTCGGGCGTCCAATCAAATGTATTCGTAACCCGGACAAATTTTGTGGCAACAATATGCGTCATATGTGCTTTGCTTGCAGGGATTACAGCAAAAATTAAATATTTTCCTTTTAGACTTAGTCTACATTTTAAACGTTCCTCGTTTTTATATTCTTGACACACCTTATTCTTTGGTAAGATGTGCTTGAATTTGAAGTTTTTCGTTTTGGTTACAATGGAAAATATAACGATTAAGCTGGAAAGCAAATTTAGCAAAAGAACAAACACAAATACACAACATGCTGAGAACTGAACAGAATAACGCACAAGCAAGGCAATAATTTATTTTTCGTTTAAAAAAAGTCTGAAAAATGAGATAGATATTCGTTTTTGACGTTCAACAACTCATCATGAATTCATTTAAGCGCGCGAAAACGCGTTCTATGTTCAGAAAAACACATCGGATTGCGATTTTACAGAAGTTTTTACCGGAGACAAAGTTTGGCCCTGTTTTTGCAATACCCAAACAACATTTACATAGAAAATAAATTATATACCTTTCAATGATTTGGATCGTCTCCGTTGTGTACTACTTTGTAGATATAATCCTGACTATTTGCAAGGAAGAATGTCAGTCGGTCAGAAATGCTTGCCAAAATCTGTGCTGCGTAGTTCTTCCAGTCTGCTACGCTCCATTGTTGCCAGATTTGTCTTTTTTGTTTGACAAATATGTGCTCATCAAAATGCACATCCGTCTAATGACAAGATCCATGAATTTTTAGTTTATAATTATAAGAACTAATTTAAAAAAAAAAACGCTTAAAAAAGCTCTTTGGCTATTCATCTGTATTATTTGTAGGCCAAGTATAGGCAGAAAGGAATAAGATAGAACTGTTTTAAAGTTAGTTTTCTCATCTACAAAAATTTTGAAACTTATGAATAGTCTAAAGAACAATTCTGTAAAATATCTGACACATTTTTACACATAAGTCGAAGCTTAGGTTCCGCAAAGGTCAAAGGTCGACCTGAAAATTTCAGGTCAGTTCAGGTAAGGTCAGGTTAACGTTCAACCCGACCTGATTGAAAAGTTTCAGGTTCAGGTTGACGCTCAACCTGACCTGAAATATTTCAGGTCAGGTCGGGTTGAGCGCAAACCTGACCTGAAACCTGATCAGGTCTAGTCAGGTTGAATCTGGTTGAAACTGATTAGACTTCTGATTCAGCATGCGTATAGCTAAATTCTAAAACACAACAACTCACATCGACAAGTGATTTTCGCTTGAAAATATGTTTTGTACACTTCGTCTTAATGCGATTTATACACCGACATGCAGTCCCTACCATGGGGACAAATTTAGTCCCCGTACCATATATGGTAAGGTGCCAAATTTGACCCGCGCGGTGCCAAATCTGGTCCCCGAGGCATCAAATCTGGCACCGCGGGGTGTAGATTTAGCACCAGGTACACGTGTTTTAACCTGACATGTATATTTAGAACCTGATACCTTCAGAAGTATGCTTTTCCTGAAGACAATCAACTCCTCGAGCTTTGCTCCTTGTGTAATTTTTTAAACCACAAAAATAAAGAAAATTATATTAGTATTTCTGATGTCATGTCAGGTTCAGATCAGGTCAGATTGGCGTTCAACCTGACCTGATATTTCAAGTTCAGGTCACGTCAACCCGCAACCTGGCCTGAGTTTTTTACTTCTGGTCAGGTTCAGGTCAAGTCAGACCTCAACCTGACCTGTGTGGGACCTCTGTCGAACCAAGCCCATCTACATAGCCTATTTTTATATAGAGAATTAAAAAATAACGTATGGCAATCTTTGTGACGCCTATAAGTAGTTTATTCCTATGGTCTAACGAAATATACTAGACAATTCATCGAAACATTCGAACCTATACTATCGGGCTCAAAAATAATTTAATTGGCGTGATTGCGAAAAATCAATATATACAGCAATACTGCGTGTGTAACTTCTTAATTTTTTTATCGTTAGGTCTACTTGGATGTACGTTCGATATAAAATAATGGGTTATTCTGGGATATAATGGGTTATTAGTAATTTATGATTTAGTGGTATTGGTATGTGTCACGTAGTGCGTTTTATATATACTCTAATATATTTATAATCTATACTTGCTGTAACACATAAAGTGAATAAGCTGTAATTTGAATTTTATGACACTTGGACGTCGGGCGAGTGACATATTTAACTATTTAATTTATGCAATAAAAGGATTAGTTGAATTGACGTTATACTACGCTTTCAAAAAAACTGAACAATAAACCGAAAATCGTGGAAGTTCTTGAGATATAGGCACACGTCAGGTTCAGGTTACGTCAGAATTTATAGCATGTCCACAACATTAATCTACTATATAATTTGGAGTGTACGTTTGTCCGTCCGTTTGTGTTCGCTTATCTCGACAGGGGGTAGGAGTACAAAAAAGGTTGATACGTCAAATTGTTCGTCTGAGTCCCGCGCACCTAATAAGAAATTTACCGCCCAAATATCTTGCTTGACGCCCTTCCCCCCATGTGACCCAAAAACTGAAAATGGCCAAAATATTAATATTTCGTGTGATACATCAAAAGCTTTGAGTTCACTTGAGCAAATCAACGCCGTGTTGCTTACTTAAATATTTTGACCCCCTTTCCCCCATCCCCATGTGGCCCAAAACCTCAGTAAAGGGACAGGAGACTCTGAGGAAAGAGACGGGTGAAGTCAAGGGAAAGGAGTTTGAGGAAATGGACGAGTGAAGTCACGCAAATGAAAGTTAGTAGTTATTCCGTCCGTAGGACGGGCTTCCAGCTAGTAAACAAATATCCTGAGAACCGTTGAGTCTAATTTAAGCTATGTATTAGTTGTTGTGAAGTGTATTCTTAACGGGAAAATATTAATGCAGCATCCAAATAAATAGTTGCATCATTAAAACAACAAGCTGCAGCATTTGTTTTTTGCAGACGAGCGTTCAACCAAAAAAAATCACAGGTCGGCAAATGAGACTCATTTTTAAGAGTTAGATATTCAGAAACGCCCGCAAGTTTTTAAGCTCTAGTTAGGTTAGGTTAGGTCTTCGATGAAACATTTAAAGTCAGGAGGGAAACTGCAAATCCGGTGCTGCGAGAGTATAAACACAATTGCTGTAACTATTTGTTTTATTGCTGCAACTATTTATATGGATGCGGTTTTTAGCAATTTAAATGTGGGCTTTAATACAACCCATTCTAAACCACGCATCGCTATTTGTAATTTTTACTTTACGAGTGAATTACAGTAACCTTTACTGTAATTCACTCGTCCCCGACCATCCTTAGGCATAGGTACTCCTAAGGATTTGCTGACTATTATTTACTTTAATTATATAATTTTATATAATTTATATTATTATTTTATTTTATTTTATTTGACTAGTATACATTCCATTATAAATTTCTTAAATTGTAATTATGTTAAAATTCACGCCGTTGTATTTTATTTATACTTATGCACAAGATATTATAAGTGCTGTATGTAGTTTGATTCATAATTTATTGTAGGTATACAATTTTGTAGTATGAGTAGTAAATATAAATCCAAACAGCTTGTAAGTAGTTTATGTTATGTTACTAAAGTTCTTAGAACACATTGTGCATGGTGTTCATATTTAGATTTTCAATTGTGGCAACGT
>JAQFYT010000923.1:0-19837 GCA_034694925.1 Ceratophysella denticulata
GAATTTGAACTTCCAATCCGTTTTAAAATCTCCACATTGTCGGTCTACACTACACCCGTTTAAACGGTTTATTTGATTTTAAATGTCAACTGCTTCGAGTATTTATTACGTTTTTTCTTTGCGACTATTGTATATACGAGCGAACTCACACAGTTTGCAGGTTTCCAAGAACAAAAAACAGAAACTGAAGGGATATAGTGATAAAAGTGGTCGTGAAATAATTATAAGATAACTCTTGATGCCCTACAAATTAGTTTCTGCTCTGTGTTATTATCTTCAGTCGGTACCATTTGACTCGAGGCTCTTGAGCGAGCAGAAAGAAAATGTGAAATTGGGTGGAAGTATAATTAATGACTTAATTTGTTAAGCATGATTCTCATCTTTTGTACATGGGCTATATTACGCATTGCTTATACTGAGCTTACACTGGCAGCATGTATATATCATCCTACAGATAAGCTCATGTGAATTCAAGGAAAATGAGCTCAATTTGTTGTAATGCAGATAATATCTCATACTATATAGGAAAAGAAATTAGAGTAATTAGACCAGAAGCTCATCACACGTTGAAGATTGAAGATTGGGGACAAGACAGGTAGGCTTGTTTTGGTTCCATTTTCTACACCTTCCCACACTGCGTTACATGATGGGTAGGTAGGGTCTACTTATTTGTCCTGTCACGACAAATTACTGTGAGGAAGTAAAAACGTGAAGATACGAGATAAGAACAAGTGAGACGATTATTATTACGATTACCATTTGGCTCACAGGTATATGGATCATAATGGGATAGGGATGGCGTCTTCAGCGTTTTCATGAATTTAAAGCGAAGATTTAAAGCTTAAATTTTAGAGAAATTTAAATCGACAGTCAACTGCCAAGACTTTTCGCAATTAATTCAGATCAATAAAGGTGTCTTCGAATTTCTATTAACACTGATTATGACACCTGTTTTTGATATATCAATATTAAACATTTTGTTGCATCGATTGATTGATTGATTGATTCTTTATTTCAGTGTAAATCCAAGTTACAGCGTTTCCAAAATACAAGTAAATTAGAATACTAGAATAGCCAAATGGCGATTCATGCTGGTTTCCGCTAGTTCACGCATCAGTCAAATATGTATCCGTATTGACAGAAATTAAAACCCATAATAGAAAGTAAGCAAATGTCATTGAAACGGTGTTCGCTAATGTTATTGCTGATCTTCCGTACTACCCCTTGAATCTGGTCACCAACCGACGCCGCTGACAAATTAGCTCGTATGTCACGGCCCAAAAAGCGTAAAATCTTGTGTTATCCTATAAAAAGGGTGAAGACACGAAGGATAATTTAATATCTCTCAACTAATGTACAGCTCGGTGCCCATAAGGATTAACCTTAATGGAGATTTTTATGAATGGAGAAAGGGAGCAACACGGCAAGCTTTTTTCGTGAGCCCAGAAGTGTTTTGTAGGCAACCGCAGACCATCATCAGAATCAGACAGTGTCAATCTAGATTTTATCGAAGAACTAATTTCATGCACGAAGTCCTTATTTCTTACCTTTCATCGCCCCTTCAACTTGTACTGAACGCAGGCAGGTAACAGTTTATAGAGTTTAGCACAATTTAGTGCTTTGGTCCAGCCACCTCACTCATTTCCCTATTCAGGTAAAACAGAAAAAAATGATATATGATTATTTTATGTACCTTTGGAAGCTTTTAGAGGCTTTACCACTACCACGAAAAACCTGATTTAGTTTTCGGTGTAAATCATTGCATCTGTGTGCGGTAGGGTTCGGGAAATCATCTCACGCTGACAAAGGAAGAAATCAATAGAAACAACCCATTAGAGTTCACCGATACCTTGTAAAGTTGTAATATTTATTTACGCCTTTTGAAGACAAAGGGCGGGTCCCTGCACGATGAAGTAGTTCGAAAGTTCTTGATCTTCTTCTCGCAAAAATATACTATGGGAACGTCTTGACCAGAATTTCAATTTTCAAAGAAAAAAAAGTCTTTGGCATTCACATGCAAATGCAAAGGGGCTGGACGAAGGACATTCAACACAGTGTACACGAAACGTCTTCGTTTTGTGCTGTAGTGTAGAATTGGTATTGGCACTACTACATATTTACGACCAAGTACTTTATATGTACTATATCATTGTACTCCCGTGCATCTCCTGCATAATATTAATTGCATTTTAAACGTCTTTCACATAACTCATCTTCTCAACTGAGTTTTTCAAAGTCGAAGCCAAGTGAGGGCTAGGGAAGGCATGCAGAGTGAAATGAATAAATAACGCTTTGATAGACATATTGTTGGAATAGCTCTGGTGCATTATTGTACTCGGGCCAGCCCAATGTGGGAGAAAAAAGGGTAGTTAGTCGCGTGATTCGAATACAATTTGCAGGACGAGTTCAGAATGGCTCAGCGGGGAATGAGCACGACCTTCGACCTCGGAGTAGACAGAACGTGATCCAAATTCTGGGGAATGGGATTCCCAGTCCTTCAAGACTCTGGGGTTTGAGCGAAGTGTGAGTGTGGTAGGAAGATGAAGGGGTCCTTCCCTCATCACACGGAGATTCATCATTGATCATAATAGCCAACATGCATGTACCCAGGACCAGTCATCAACTATGGAAAGCATGCAGAACGTTCTTGGAACCAGTTAAATAGTTGCATAGACCACAGAAGGAATTAGGAGAAATGTCGTTCGATTTGAAATTAGAATTGTGCTCAGAAATCTCACCCGTCAGCCATCAACGTCAACACACCAGGAATGCCTTCCGCAGAATTGCTGTTCAATCGAAGTACCCATTGTATTCTTAAAATTCTTTTTCAGTGTGTGCCACGTTACGTTTAAGGCACCTTCTAAAGTTGACCCTACGCTAATGAATGAAAAACAGTCAACCGGGTCATATAAGTTGCGTTAACTAAATATCCGATTTTACCCACATTCAAAATTTCAGTATCACTTTCTCAGCGTATCGCATACATAAAAATAAACAGGAAAATTGCATGCATCTATTATCTGTTCAAAGAACGCCTTCAGACAAATCCTCTGATTCTAAAAGTATACAAATACCATACGCTATACACCGAATGCTACCCAACTTGCTTCCGTATTCCGTGTGTCATACCAAGCCTGATATCCACAAATTCAATTTATCGTAGCATTATGTCGTCCTCCACGAAACTCCCGAAGGTAAAATCGATCAATCATTTCCACTTGGAAATGGATAGCTAATATATTTAGGTATTTATGTCCGCTACGTACAGTACATTAAGGCCATGTAGAAAGTAGAAGTAAAGTACGAATGTGAAGATGCTCACTCACATCAAGAGCTCATGGAAACGCAAGGCGGCAATCCCAGAGCCATAAGATACCTTTGAAGCCGTAAGAAGATCTCGAAGGCAGTCGATTTTCTGATTTTTCTATAACCATAAACCCCACTTGTCTCAGGTAAAAACAGTGTCATTTGATGTACTATTTCACTGCCTGTCTTTTGTTCTGTCACTCAATCACATTACGAATGTCCCGAAAAGAATCTCTAATTTTTTCTCCTTCTTCCACACTGACAACCCATTGTTTCGAGTTAGTTATGCTTGTTTCATACACTTTTGGAGCTTATACATTACGGGATTGCGGCGGGTCAGGTGGAGACAGAGCGAAGGAGATGAAGAAAAAATCTAATTTCATAGCTGGAAGGAAATAAAAGAAGTATATTAAATCCAATTGAATTGTGTGCCTTAATATCTACCGGCTCATCTTCATATCTCTCTCTTCTTGGCGAGAAGGAATGGGATTAATTAAAGCCGCCCATTGTACGGTGGTCCATCTGTCCGCACGTGTTAATTTCATTTCATTATTTTTTTCGTCTGATCCCGTCCGATAGCCTCGGCCACAGCCTCAGCCACAGCTTATTATTATAATAGTAGACCTCTAGCTTAAGTTATGGATATGTATCCATTATTGTGTGAACTGACAGTGACACGGGGAAGACGGCGTGGTATAGCACTACAATCACAATTGGTTTATTTTAATATTTAATTTCAACCTACCGACAAGGAACTACAAGTCTAGTTAAGGTGCATTGCTTTGGTATATTCAATCAATCCTCGTCCGCCTGAACTACCGCCACGCTCTATTGTTTATTATTAGCTACTTGAGGCTGACCGCGAGTCCCTAAGGGCTCTGCGGGAGGATTATACAAATTACAGTGGAGAAAAGTACGAATAGAATAATTGACACCGAAGAAGAAGATCCTCCATCATCTCCATTACAATTACAACGACGAAAATACAATAGCTTCTGTATCGGGCAGAGATTTGATTTGTGTCGTATGCATGTTTTTTTGCAATTTCGAATGAAATCACGTTGAGTCAAAGTCAAGCCACCAGGGTATTATTATTTGATTTTTCAAGGGATCATCATTAAGTTTGAGGATTAAGGACGGTTCCTGGTTGCTAAATATGGAAATTGAAACTAAAGTATAAATAAAGTATCTAACTTGAATATTCTACTTTACGAACAATTACGCGAGCGTTGTATTTGCGACCCAAATCACCCGTAACTTTTCTGTACTTTGTAAACCAAATTAGAAATCCAAGAAAGAAACGTAACTTAAAGAGGTGTGCGGAATCCAACACAATTTTTAACGGGAAGTACCCATTCGTATATACAAATACTCAGGTATTCTTGAATGAATTTTCCGCATCCACAGCACACCTTTCGGAATGCCAAGAATTCCGAACCCCTGATTTCATATTCCTTCCGCAACAGAGTACCTGTATCTCACATTAAGTTAATAGCTCAACTACCCATAACCACACCAATAATTCAGTTCTAACCGCTGAATTGTTACGTAAGTACGAACCATAACTGTCTTGAACAACTTACTACTTAAAAGAAAGTCTTGCATTTTTTGAATGATATTTAGATGAGATGTGTTGAGTTGAAAGCATACAATACACTTGATTTCTAAGGTAGGTAGGTACTTTATTGTATTACTTTTTAAATAGCCTCCAGTCCAACCTTTCAGAAGGTAATTCATTAGAGGGTCGTGTTCCTGCATTGTTTACTACCTGGGCTGGCAGAATTAAATCATGTGATGAAATCCATAGGAAAACATCCTGTGAGCGATATGCAACTGCAGAGGAAAAGAGAACAATGTAGTTCAACTGTAACAACAAGTTCAGGCAGTTCTTTACAGAGATGAAGTTTAGTGATAGGGAACGACAGGGACTTCTGAAGAATGAAATATAGTCTTAATGGGAGGAGACACCTTTTCATATAGACGTTTGGAGCAACAATGAAGAATGTGTAACTGTAACAAAGAATGCTTGTCCGCATGCGATCCTCAAGCCTTATCTCTTCCTTCAGCAAGGCTTTTGATATTGATACAGATATTTCACTCAGTTACGGGTTCCACCAATTTTGAGCCTCGGCTTTTAAACGCCAATTATTACTGTTGAAAACATGCTTGACAACAGATTGGGATCAAAATTTATGGTGAAGCAATGTATACCTATATACATGGGTTTGATGGGAGTCAGAATTAACTTTAAGAATTACCCTGACTCTGACTTTAAAAATTGCGTCCGAAGATATTTTGCAAATTTTCAAAAACTTTCTGAATTCTGAAGGTTTAATCTGTTCTACTTCCTTATGATCGAATTTACATCGAATTCAAATTCATAGATTTAAAAACAGCGCTCTACACGGAAAATCACTTGCAGCTCCCTCTGGTGGCACGGGTTCTCTTCGAATGAAAAGCTTTTCAACGTACAGACCATAGAGGTGCAATTTCTTCGTATATACCTCGTTTGCAATCCCATTTCAAGAGCTTTGCGAAAAATATATTCTGGTTCATTTTTCGCTCCGCAACCTGTTCAAATAAGTATCAACAGGTCATAAAAGGCGTATCCGACCAACTCTAAGGGCCTGTAACTCGAAATACTTAAGTCTGCGGGTATAATATTGGTCGCAGTTTTATATTTCGACCCAATGTACTCGATGGTACTTATATGTCAGATGCTGACCTGTGATTTTTTATGCCTCCACAGGTTACAAAAAAATCCTGCGACCCTATAAGGAATATTTTATTCACATCAGGTACTTCACCTGTAAGCTCAAAATATTTGCGACCCAATTGACTGAGAGCAGTTTTCCAGAAAGCCACATAACAATGAAGACAGGGCGGAGTCAGTTCATCATACTCAGGATCACTCAGGATGAAGAATGAGTGATACGATTCCGTCGTCCAGCCTTCTTTCCCTACAGGTAAACATGCTACACTTTTCTCTTTGCGAAATCCCAATTGGACCACAATTTGATAATAGCAAGAGCACACCCTCCCACCTCCTCCCACGTTATTTATTAGAGCAGAGTTTCTGATTCATATCGTATGAGGCTCATCTTTTTGGTTTCGTGATTCGTATTCGTTCATTATTGTTATCCCACTTGGCTACAAGGGATTCACGATCTTGTACCAATTTGACTCTGATCTAGCAGATCGATTTTGTTGATTTCCGGAGGTTAATTCGTGGTATACAGATGACGAATTATAAATGAATTTGGATTTTTCGAAATTTATGTACAAACAAATAAAATAGGTATACCATTCAAGCTATTTTGGCTGCACAAATATGATAATGCACAGGAGAATTTCCGGTAGATTCTAGTATGGCTGGCTCAATTCCTTTAAAGTACATTGGACTTTGCTTGGTTCACTGTTAAACTTTCGGCTAAATCTGATTGATCTATACCTGGACATAAAAGAATCACTCAATGCATGAAAAAGGCTGTGCTGCGCCTCAGTTAGCCCAATTCCACTGAATATCATTAATGGAATTATTATCTTCCTTATTTCTAATTCACCTAAGAAATCCATTTACCTCGGTTCACTACCCCGACACCTGTGATTCCAGAAGGTTAAATGTTAATGTTCTTATCTTGTCCTTGCCCTTCTCCCGAAGGATAAGATTTAATTTATTTCGAAGCATTAGCATTTTCACCAAAAGTCTTTTGGTCTTGGTCATGTCGGAAAAAGTAGATGGGAAAAACCATGGGAGCGAATCCAGTTCTCATGTTATGTACAAGACAGCAAGACAATCCGCTTTGTTGTTCATCCACTGCTCCTCATTTCTATTGTTAACAGGTCTAATGTGCAATGATATTTATGTAATTCATTTTGATCTTTGGTCACTCACTACAACATAGCAATTTCAGTTTTTTGCTCCCTGGCTCACTCAAGTGCAAAAGTGCCGACAAGCTTTACACAAAGGTAATTGTATATGAAGCCGTCCAGATCGCCAAAGTCACCCACCACGCCGCTGCTTGCTGAGGCCTTACAAGTCATCTCAAGTCCATTTAATGAATTTGAGATAGTTATTTTTTTGAAATTTTGGCAATATTTGTCTCTTAGCGTATTCGGTTAAACCCTCTAAATATATAACTTTATTCGGTTTCTTAATACAATGCTTTTTATTAAAGCATAGGCAATATTCAGACAAATCAGACAAACGTGAAATATTAACTTAATGCAAATGACACTTGACGACTCGTTTCAATTTCATTTAATTCGCAATTTGCATCTTTGCACGATTTAATTTTTATCATTATTACAAGAAAAAATCGGGAAATAATTTTAAGGACTTGAAGTGCAGGTTTCATGCCTTCTATCTTCAGATAAGAAATCGGGTTTCGAAGTCACACAAGCGCGAACCGAGCTCAACGCCAAGTTCGTTAACTACATGAACTTATTTACCTTATTTCTGCAAGAAGTTGCAATTGTGTGCTGTTTTTACCATAAAATATACGATTTACATCTATTCCAGCTAATAAGAACTCAGGATTTATTATGCAGATATTCATTCGTAAAAAATAGACACAAATTTATTGAATCATTCGACACAATCGTTGATTGAGCCAAAATCCAGTTTTGGATAGTTCTGAACTTTGCACGTGCATATGTGACATTTCTGAGTCCAGATGTGTTTTAGGTCCAGCACTGTAATGAATCTACTCTGAGGTTATTCACAGATTTATTTCGTTTCAATGCTAATTCATCGAGATTTTCAAGGAATAACTGACAAGCTAAAATAACGAAACCACGTCTCACAAATTTAATTCAGGGTAGATACCTACTAATTTCTCTAAATCGTCTTACAAATGAATACAGGGTATTAACCTGTCAACAAAAGCTCTCTAAGAAATTGAATTTCGTGCACACAAATTACGGATTTTATCGCCTTACAACATTAATTTACAAATTAAGTTTAATTTGAAAATGTACCTAAGTGGGTTAAGCATTCGTAAGTGCATTTGGTGAAGGTGAATTCAAAGTCCCAAAGTTCCAACTTCCAACCCTTTAATTTGGAAGAAATATAAAAACTTGAGTATTTTAAACATTAAACCTCATCAGGAACAAGGGAAAGTAATTTGTCATTACCTGGCATGGCCCATTGCCCTATTGTAAAATCAGAAAAAATACGAGGTAGGCACGCACATTAGAGAGTTAATAGGGGTCGCGTGGGGTAATAATAGCGGCTTAAATAGTCAACTCGTACTTCTCGTAATAATGATTTAAGAGTCGTCTAAGCTCAAATCTGTTACAGGGCACTTGAGAATACGAAAATCTCAACAACATTCGCTGTTACAGGACGAATTCTAAAGTTTATTTGACAGACAGTCCACAATGGGTGATATGTGTACAGAACTACCTTCTGCCCTCAATTTCCGCTATAGAAAAATTTAATGTCTTTTGCGAGCATCTTCACAATTTTACTTTCATTTGCATTTGTCTCTTTTGGCTTCACCTTTATCACCGTCTTTATTTCTTCTACGTAAGGCCAACTTCTAATATGCTTGGTTTGTCGCGTGGCATATGTCACAAGTGTCACATGCTTCTTACTTTATTACCCTGCACACATAAAGCTCATCTTTTTTTGCATGGCACTCGGAATTGCATAATTAAGATTACTGTTGTTGGATATGTGTCCAGTTTACTCAAGGAAATTAAATGTTTTGCAAAATTGTAACTTTAGGTGCACGTCGAATTTTAGCGTCAACTATCTTTAACTTCGTGGCCGCACATATTTAAATAGTACCAACGGCACGGTGACGCTTAGTTCAATATTCAATACCGCCTTGGAATCTAGCCTAATGACAGCAGCGTTATATTTAAATAGATCGGACTGACGCACAATGTTCTTTAGTGACACCAACTTTTTATTTAAAAATGCTTGCATGTTGTATGATACAAGGGCTTTAAATGAGATCATGAGTGTTAGCAAATAAATCTTATGAGCCCCGTACCCTTTCAAGTACCTTACGTTCGAACATTCGTGTAATACAGGCGGGTAAACCAACAAAAAAGCACCCCTTCACGAATAAGGCGTTTCAACCAGATAAATTTTAATTTGTTAACTTAAAGAGACAATCATTTACTTCTTACAGTAAAAATCCCCTTTTTACCTATTCACCAGAAGTCGAGTCACGATTTCTTTTTCTGTACCCTTTACTACATTTATTCATTGGAGTCAACTCACTCTCGGAAAATTCTGTAAAACTACAGCAAAAAGAGTATTCATGTTTAACGTTCTTTTCACAGTATTCTGATTTTTTTAATAACTAGAAATCCCATTGTAAACCAGGATTCCACAGCAGCAACGAATTCTTAAGAAGTTGAAAATGAGATCCAAGATTCAAACGAAACCAAGCCGAGCATTGGGAAGTAATAATGAATATTTAAATGATGACAACTCTACTGCAATATCCAATGCGTATCTACCCAGAAATGGAAACTACGTCAGACAAGGAAGAAGGTAACAGTACCAGCCCACCTGTCTCAAAGAATTCATAACGCTCATTCTTTATCTTGTAACAAAAAATCTGTAACTCGTTCCCTATTTTCTGCCCCTTTCCCACGGCCATAAAACTAAACCAAGTATTTCACCTCCTCCTAGAAAACTGTAACACATTTTTTTTCAAACAAGATTTAATGTGTTTGTCTTGTTTTGATTAGATTTCGAGATGTACAAGGGTACCGCTAGGCCAGTTATTCCCTCTGGACTAGAGGAACCCAGGGACGCTCAAGGAGAGCACCGCCGCAGGACCGGTCCTATTAAAAGTACCACGAAACAAGAAGGGAAGAGTAAAAAACCCGCTGTGTCAAAATTTATATCTTTTAATTTCCTCAAGTATCGTTTCCATTTGGCTCTACGTGATCTCAACATTAAAGCACCACTTCCTAATCAAGGAATCACACAGGACTACAATGAGCATTTGGTTTTACTACTGGATACTTGAATGAAAATCCAAGGGAAGGAACAATAATACCTAAAGGCACCCACTGAGGGACATAAACGTACAAGAAACGCATTTAAACCTAAGCGCTTTTGCAGCGTTTTCGGATAGCAGATACTCAAGTCAAGATTCCAGAACATTTATATTGGCGGTAGTTAAAAATGCTTGTATTAGATACAGCTAATATTCGTGAATTGAATAATATATACCAAAGAAATAATTTCAAATATAAAGGCGATTACATCATTGCTAATATTTTTGCTAGGTATTCATCACATTTCGACATTTCGAATTTTAATGTGCATAAGCCATAAATACTTTTCTGGATAACGTAAATATCATAAATTGACAGTTATTTACCGCAATAAAATTTGCTATTTGTTTTTTTAGTAAATACTAGCCTTAGTCAACGCGGACAGGAAATTCATGCCATCCTTCTGTCAAAACCAAAAGCATTTTCCTATCTGCGTATAACAACAAACCTAGACACGCCACTTTCACTTGATTTTACCTTTACGTTTGCTAACCTTTGCCTTGCCTATATTTATAAATTATGACTACTGCCTTCATCATTAAGATCAGTCTCGCTGTCAAGTCTAATGTTCTTGACTCACCTACATTCCTTCGGAATGGCCAAAATGCCCTGGCCTGGCCCGCAGGAGTCATTACATTTAAATGGATTTCACCTGCGTTACACTAAATCAACAGTAGTGTGGTGAGAATAGGACTTAATCCCTTTGGACAAGTCATGATTAGTTAGTGTTACACCAGCTCCTTCTTCAGTCGTTAGTTTAATTAAATGGAAACAATTTTGAGACGAGTTTCATTTTCTTTTATTGGACGGGACGAGTCTATTAAGCCAGAAGTTGTTTGGTGCCGGAATTAAGGATGAGGGAAGTGCTCCCATTGCCAAATCACCTTTTTTTTATGTAACATGCTACGAATTCAGTGCATGAATAGCTATAAACATACGTTGACTCTGTACTCGGCAAAGATTTGTTTAATTTACGGGGTACAGTGGGTTCACCCGGAGAGATCCGAATGAATTGAGCAAAAAATATCCGGCACGGGTAAAATATCGAGCACAAGCCCTAAGCTTGTATTTATATTAAGAAACCCGGGAAAGGATGTTCTCGACTTCGACGAAGAATGTCATGATGTTTTATACGTTGAAAGGAAAGCACGTAAAAATGCTATTAAATCCTAGAACGCATCTTCACTTCAGTTCTTCCTGATCTCGACATAAGGTAAACTGCGAAAACTACAGTATAGTGCAAGACGCTGAGAAAATCTGTTTACACTAAAGAAATACCTACCTATAAGAATATCTCACTATCCAAGTAAGCTGTTTTCAAAACCATCAATTCCATTTAAAATCTAAACAGAAATATCCGAGATTTTCCCTATCCTCCCCCGCCTTTTACACTAGTTCTAAGGTTTTAAAGCTCTAAATATCTTGGCACTTCGCCATGGGGTTAAAACATCATATTCCGAAACGGAGTTTTTTCACTTCTCGGTTCACCAATTCAGTAATTTCCAGACTTTTCCGCAAACCTAAGCTAAAATCTTGGTGCCGTTGGTTCTATTTCCCTGCATGTCCATCATGGGTTCTAATTCTAATAAAGTTTGTTTTGTTTGTCAGAATCCGGCGACAAAGGTTTGTTCCGCCTGTCATACTGTGATCTACTGTTCGATCGAGCATCAGAAAATGGATTGGAAAAATCATCGGCGTAATTGTGTTTCATATAAAATAGAGAAGAATGAAGCGTTGGGGAGATACGTTGTCGCATTACGAAATATTCCAAAAGGAACCATAATTCTGACTGAAGAGCCGCTTGTAGTTGGACCAAAGATGTACAGCCTTCCTATTTGTCTCGGCTGTCATCGACGCGTTGACGGATCTTACTTCTGCTCCAGATGTGGATATCCGATGTGTTCCAAAGAGTGTCAAGAGGTATAGGATGTAGGATCATTATATCATTAAGAATACCTACAACCTAAGCGCTTTTGGTAGAATAAGTTACAAATTGGCTTATAGGGTTCTTACTTTTGCAGATTCCGATACATCGAGATAATGAATGCAAAATTTTTGAAAAAAAAGGTTCGGTTCCCAAGAAAGTTCCAGATTACGAATCACTGAGTCCCTTGTATCAAAGTATTCTGCCACTACGCTGTTTGCTTCTTCGTGAAAAATTTCCTGCAAAATGGGAACTTCTGAATTCCTTGGAGCATCACTTAGGAGTGAGAAAATCATCTTCTGAAGTTTGGAACGAACAGCAGGTCAACATTGTCCAGTTTCTACTAAAGTGGTACAATCTTCAGGAAGAGTTTACGGAAGAAACGATTAACCAAGTTATTGGGTTCATTGAAGTGAATAGTTTCCAGGTCAAGACTGTCAAGAATGTCGAGTAGGTTTGGAATTCTTCACACGTATTGAAATACTGTGCAAATTTAGCGATATAATATTTCGTACGTTATATTTTGCAGGGTTTGTGGAATGTTCAAGTTAGCGGCGATGATGAGCCACGACTGTGTGGCCAATACACACCATGCTTTTGCAGAAGATGGCCGGATGATTCTCCGCGCTTCGGTTGATATTAAGAAAGGCGGTATGATCACGGCTTGCTACGTTGACAGTTTAGCTGGAACAACAGAACGACGACAAATGCTGGAAATAACCAAATATTTTTCATGTACTTGTTCCCGCTGTCAAGATCCTACTGAACTTGGAACCTTCTTATCAGCCCTAAAATGTACGTCTTGTAAGGACGGTTATCTACTTCCTGAAAATTCTCTGAATTCAAAATCTTACTGGAAGTGCTATGACCCCATAAGCAGCAATAAATTAAGCAGTCAATGTAAGAATCAATTAACGACTGAAAATATAACCACAATAATCACAGAAATTAAAACCTACCTTCACCAACTCCTCTCGTCGAATTCAAATATTGAAACATTGGAAAGTGCTATTACTTCACATGAGAAAATATTGCATTCGAACCATTACTTACTAATTCCATTACGGCAACAATTACTCAAATTGTACACAAATCAGAATGAAGCTGGAAGACAAGATTTAAAAACTCTGGAAAGAAGCAAACGGTTAATTATTCAACTTTTCAGCGTCTTAGATTTTCTGGATGTCGGTTACAGTCGGGCAAGAGGTGAGTGTGTTACTGTACATACAAAATAAAGTGGCATTTGACTCCACGGATTTGAAGTTAAATAACATATTTTGAATATTTCCAGGTATGTTACTTCACCAACAATATAAATTAGATGAAGAAATTATCAAGCTTAAACTCGAAAATAAAGATATTTCGGCAGCAGAATATGATCAGGAAGTTCAGAAGTCGTTAGAAGTGAAGAATGACCTAGAAAAAATATTCGAATTAGATTTACTAATCGGAGTAAAGCGATAAATTAAGTAACTTTTGCTTATGTACAATATATTACGCCTTATTCCGAATCCTAATCCTAATCCCAGGTTTTTTCTTACAATTTCGTACAACTCCAAAGTCTAAGAATACACCCTGTGTTTTTTTGTCAGATGGACGACAAGTTGATTTAAGAATTTGTTGACTTTATGTGATTTGGCAATAAACCGAAGTTATTTTTGCATTTCGTGCTTTTACAACCTATACTGCAGGAGGATGTAGACTGAAGAGGCGTTGCAAGTGTCAAATTCTTTTGCAAGTGCAAGGTAAATGGGCTTATCGACTGATCCCCGAATTTTTGACATAGGTACTAATTGAGTTCTCTGAGTAAGCAATGACAGATGGGATCGTTGTTGGTGCTTTGTCGAGCAAAAATTCCATGCGCGGTTGCAAGGTACAAGTCCAGATTTAGCTTCAGTATTTAAGGCCATATGACACACGAGAATAAAATATTTAGTGACCCTATCCTGGTTAGTAAGTAATGAAAATTACCGTGTTTAACTGCTCGGCAAAAATTAGATTTTTTATGTGAGGCTTTTGCTATTAATGATAAAAAGTAACAAAGTGTTTGGCTCATGGCTAGCCCAGTAGTGTCCATTTGCCTTATTTGCATTTCTCAAAGCCAGTGCTATTTATAATTTATGCATCCATTTCTTCATCGCTCATAAATTTTGTTGTAAGCAGACAAGTTCCTATTTTAATCTTCTTTTTTCTTCTCCTCGCTCCAAGTGTATACTCAACTGAAGAAACAGATAAAAAAATCCCACTTTACTACTGCTTGGCCTTATATACTAATTTTCATTATTATATTTAGTATGGATCTATACTATGAGTTCTTGGGTGCCTATAAGCATAAGCAGGAACAAATCGCTATACAACAGTAATGCAATGTAAAGGGGTAATAATAATCTTCTTCAGTATTATTATCAGCATCTTGAATCTCACATGTATGGAACTATATGTGCCTTATGAACCAAACTAGTAAAAAAAACGTATCCATGTTCGTCTCGTATTAGAATAATAATATGAAGGTCGTTCAACCTGTGAAATGAAACAAATCGGTAAATTGATCTTTCAAACATCTTCTCCATGGTCATCAGAAAATGAAGCAGAGGGAAGATTTTACTCTGTAACGATCCCAATGTATGCAGAGATAATGGAAGCTTCTTGAGTATGCAGCATATATTAAGACAATACGGTACAGGTGTATTGTGTATTGTATTTTGAGGAACACGTTGTATTACTTTTTTTGAAAGGAAACCCCTCTGATGATCCGATATTCTCTTACAATGAACAATAGACGTTTATAGCCCTTCGCTAATTAAGAATAGGCTTTAGCAACTAGTACAGCACCAGACCAGACCAGGAGCTCTAAATCACTGGCCTGGCATCCTACTCAAGTCAGGGCAATCACCGCCATACAATCACTCTAAAGATGAAATAGCGCACCGTTGTTATTGAAACTTCTTCATATTGTTCGTTACGGGAATTACTGAATGCAATATAGTCTACGCTCATTGTTATACCCAGTCAACGACAATCCCATTTTTCGCAATACCAATCCGGATCGTATTTTAATTGCTCCGTTAAATAATCAGAAATTGTTGTATAATTGTAGACTATCCGCGAAGTGCGGTATTTGCTGATATGATGATTTTATGCAAACATGAGATATTTCTCAATGGTACATATATGCGTTCAGCGTACACTTATTTCGATACATTTGTCATATTGCAGATAAATCTGAGGAAACATCCCTACATTTATTTAATTTAGATGATTGGCTGAGATTGAAATGCCTCGTGTAGGACGACACGTGCACTGACACTATATGCAATAAATTGTTACTTGGATGTTATAAAGCATACCATATAGTACATTTAGTTTCTGTTGTCCGCAATCAGTGAAGAAAAATTAATTTAGAAATATAAATTCACCCAAGCTTAAAAATTATATCAGCCCGAGATGTAAAATGAAGGACCAACGCGACTTTCTTAAGGCACACCAAAAAGAAAAGCAGAACAAAAAAATTCTAACTTACTTCTGCTCTGTCGCCCAGTACCCAGTACTAAGAATTAATCTATTTCAAAACGAAATCAAGGAATAGAAGATGATAATGATGATTATGAATTAGGAGAATGACACAAAAAAATATACATAAGTCTTTTGAAAAGCCCTGAATTGAAAAAAAAATATAGTACGGGCTGGTTGTTTGGGTACTGGTAACATTTTTCCCTTTCATTATAAATCATTCTATAAAAGAGTGCAGGAGGAACAAGAAGGAAGAAGTGGTGAACGAATGCTTATTCCTTCCTTGGTTTTGTAGAGTAGAAGTTTTGAAGAAGAGTCATTAGCATTATGACGAAAATTACGGTCTCAAAAAAGTATAATAAAGTTAGGAATGACAGCTCCTCGAGCAAAGCGTAGATACGTAGGTCCATGGTTACATACCGTCTAGCCAGTGGACCAAACTGTAATATGAATTCAGAATTTAATCCGAGTTGGTTGTTTGGCTTTTCCAAGCCTAGCCTGATTTTTTTATGCTAATCTTATTGTCCGCCTATGAAGTTTGTGTTGAGAGAATTCAAATGTAGCAATAGCAATAGCATCTTTTTTGCTTTGAATTACATTTTCAAAGGAAAATGCTTGGCTTGACTTTTCTTCCTAAACTGAACTAATTTTATGGTTGAATACGAGCCAAAATTATTTTATAATTTACACTTCTATTCGTATATTTCTCAGTATTATTATTTTGCAAACAAAATGTCCGATCCTCTAACGCACAAAAAGTTTTCAAACCCTGCTCAGTAATTTACGTATTAAAATCCATTACCCGAAAATATGTATTTTTCGTGCAGAAAACATTCAAAGCACCACAGTATATGCTTCACATAATCACGTTGGCTCTAAGAAGCCTGAACTGTATCGAATGGTATCAAAGGTTACAGACACACCTACGTTTAAAATGCCACTTTTTTTTATGGATATTGGCTCCAAACTCCAAAGTATTGACCTGAACTATATAGCCGGAGCAGCGGTCAGCTCTGAAAAGCCTGACCATTATTAAGCATCAAAACATCAAAGCCCTATGCAAAAATGTCGGAGAAGCACTTCGGCCATAATAATGATAAGGGTGAAGAGGGAGACGCAAGGGATAATTGGTGTATAATTTAGCAAGAGTTACTCGCGCCCGATTTTTTTCACGCATTAACGTTTGTGTGTATACACGTTGTTACACTACTTACCTCAGCCTCTATCATCCATTCCGTCAAAAAATCACGACTTTTTCATCGGGGCAGATCACGAGGAAAACCTTTTGTGACTGCCAAATAATAACAAAGCTTCAATACTCTCGTAGGCTTTACCTTACTTATCTTTATGGAGCCGATCTGGGGAGAAGTAATAATAATAATAATACTATTAACTATTATCTGACCACGACCAAAAAGTGAGAATAACCAGTTCACATTCTTGGGATTATTATGATTTCAAAAAACTTTGGGCTCATTGAGTTTTAAGTTTGTGTATGCCCTCATCTCATGGTCCATCCATCTCATCCAAGTCCGGTCGTCCTTTGTATGGGGAAATTACCGGTGTAGAAAAAAAAATCAAATTAGCCTTCGAGATCACCCAACCAATCATCCTATATTTTTACCTTGTAATCATCTCAACACTTTAACAGAACTAACTCTCCCGCTCGTGAAATGGAATATGTAATTTTAAAAATGAAACTATGCAAATGCAACAAAGCCTCTTTTCCCGTTTTTTCTGTGTGTAGCGTAGGCAAACTTCCTTTTGTTATGCACTATTCCGGCATAGGAAGTACCTATGCGTTTGTAGATGATTCGAGAGCCGACGGAGAGTAATTATGGCATTTTCTTGGAATTCTGTGCTAATGAAATATGCACCGAATATGCAGTATAGTAAAAATATAGATAATTGCTCGCCAAAAACCTTGAATCATTAGGTATGTCTGTTTGACACAATATTCACACAAATAATTTCGAGATTTTCTATGCCATATGCATATTATTTAACCGCAAGCACAGCGTTGTATTCCTAAATGTCCTTGGCTTTTGGCTTGGGGCTTAATATTGCAAATAAAGCGAAATACATACATATTGAGATTGACATTCAAATACAATATGGCTCATGAATTTCGAACGCCAGAATTTGTGCATATTACAAAAATAGATAACTACATGAATATTTTAGTGATATTTTATATTAAATTTTCGCTCACATTAACAAGCATAAACTGTGTCACCTTTAAATGTGTGGGAGTTTTTTGAAAACCGCAAATACATAGCGCTGATACGCAATGCTGACGCTGCACCTGAAACCTATTGTACCGACTACCGACTATGTATATCATATTTTTACTTCATTTTATTGCTTTCTCACGAAATGTGGCGTTAAATTAGCTCTAATTTGTTTAAGCAATGATAATATTAGGGACAGACAATTCTGAGGTGCTCCATCCATTCACGGACTGTATGGTGAGAACACTTTTAGTTTTGTCCCCAGTTTTTCCTTTACCGAGAATTTGTATGAATGACTCTGTACATTTAAAATATGAAGAAAAGTGATTCTCATACTCTCGTAAGGGCATCAGTGCAGAACAAAATAGGGCAATTGTCACTCAAGCATTTCATTTAACAAGTCGTGAATTGTCTTGTTTCTTACAAAGTTTTTACTGTATGATTATGCCTGGTTTCTGAGGAGTATTTTTATGTAGTTACACAGAGGCAAAATAGTATTCGCGGTACCTACCGAGCTTTCGGTGATTTGAGCATCGGGAACCTTGAGCCTTTATCCGATTGTTTTGTTTTCATAAAAAACATAAACAGGAATGACCAATGAAAAGCATTTATAGTTTTTCGAAACAATTTTGAAAATAGTTTCGATTTCGTTCAAAAATTCGGTTTAAAAAAAACATAACTTTCAAATTCACATAAGCTGTAGGTATATCAACTTAACGTTTTCGAGCCACATGGTCTGGTCTGTTACATTGAACATATGAATAATTTCCGATGGGGTTGAAGACCTCTGAGGCGTAAAAGCTTCTGGTAACGTGGAAGCCATCTATGACCCTTTTTGTACTATACGAATTAGAGCCCTTGTCAGAACAGGGAAAGGTGTGAGATCGGGATTAAGCCGCTGATATCTGTGTCCGTCTGTAGTACATAGTAAAAAGGGTTTTATTCAATCTGCCAAAAATTTTCTAAATGAGAGTAGGCTTCCATCCAGTGCACCATAATAGGCTCCTCCAACTTTCCTATATGTACTAGTATAGATTACAAAGCAGAGCAAACAAATCCTTCAAAAGAAGTCGTTACCACAATGGAACCAAATACAAACAAGGGAAGGCGTTAGTCCGGAGCACAGCAAACAGCAACGTAATACCCTATAAATTCCTGAGTGTAATGGATCAACACGTTGTGACAATGGCTGTCTTGGGTAAGTCTAGAATTCAGTGAACTATTAGCCTCTAATCCGCCGAGCATTAGTTGCCGCTTTCCCCTTCAGCACAATGCCCTGTATGCGTACAATGCATTGTGTACAAACAGTGCGGCGGTGTTATATACGAGTATGAAGTTCTGACCAGAAGAAACCACTGCGTTAATCCCTAAATCCCGTCCTATTTACTTTCACTTCACAATTGAAATCGGGATTGAAAATTGAATTCATGTTTTTTTCTGTTCATTCACACGTATCATCAATGCCAAACAAGACTTCCATTCAACATTCAACATTCAATTCTACTAATAGAAGGTGCTAGCCTATGATGAATGCCCAGCATTGTATCAATAGTGACATGGGCCAATGAGTTTTACTCTATTATCACATTGCGGCTTGAGAGCACTAATAGGAAAGTTGTAAATTGGGGCCAAGTGTTAATCTATATAAGGGTTACCAAATTGAACTATATCTTACTATCTAGCGGTGTTTTGCTTGGTTCATCACGAACGACGAATCAGTTTCGAAGGATTTATCGGCTTGACTTCCGCATGGGTAGCGTGCAGACACATTAAAGGGGCAGTGTCTACACCCTCCCGTGAGTCTCAGAATCCGGCGTGCAGAAGCAGTTCTGCACCTATG
>JAQFYT010000924.1:0-19833 GCA_034694925.1 Ceratophysella denticulata
CACGACCCATCGTGTAACTTTGCACAGCAACGTTTATTTTTAAAAAAGGTAGAACGCGCGCGTATATGTAGGATATGTAGATCATATTATATGCGCAGATCCATGGGCAGTCCACCCGAATTTTTTCTAAACCTTAAACGCCATTGGAACAGAAGTTACGTAACAATTAGTGTCAAAACTGTGCAAAGTAGGGCGCGCCAACGGTACTTAAAAGTCAGGTTGAGTCCAAAATAATTATCTAATTTATGCAGAGAATTCCAGGTGTATTTTCGCGTGTAATTTGGATACTAAGTTGCTGAAACGGGTTAACTAGTACGACGTCAGGGGGTTTAGTAGATTCCTGTGAAACCTTTAAGTACATCAACATATTAACCGGGTTTACAGCTCCCGAATATGTAGTTGGCCTTTGTATCGTTCAATAATATGTATTACCAGCAGTTTTAGAGTTTGAGTGCATACTTCAAACCTGCAGTATGAGTGGATTTACTAACCTTTTATTATATTCCAGCCTACAACGGAATCAGAATCTGCGTCAAGTACGATTCGAAGATTTTTTAAGACATGCCTCATCGATGTTTGTGAAGAAATATTGTGTCCACCAAATGCTCTGTTACTTGCAACCGGACCTAACGCTTCATGCGCGGTAGCACTTTCATTTATTCATATTCACTGTCCATTTAATGTTCATCACTCAAATCATTAAAAAATTATTTCAGTGTAAAACGGGTTATGCCGGAGATGGAACACTGTGTGGTCTTGATAGGGATATGGATGGATTTCCTGATCATAAGCTGAATTGTACAAGTTCTATTCAGTGCAATCAGGTATGGTACAGTCTGTTGCCGCTTTGAGGCACTCAGACTGTTAAACAAACGTTTGGGAAACGAAGCATAAAATGTTGACATGCTGACTCTCAATGGACATATGACTGGATGCTCATATGGGCATATGTCCGGTCCGATTCGCCAGGTAGCGGGCTCCAGCGTGCGTAATGTTCCCTCGCGCCAGACATATTCAAGCCACCCATGCCATTTGCAATTTACAACTGGGGCTATTAAATTATAAATAAAATTTAAAAAAAAAACTTTATTTAACCCTATTCGGGACAAATAATATCGAAAACGCTCCGAATTTAAAATTAAATGAACATATAGAAATTTCATATAATTTAAAATTTACAAAAATTTATAATGCTCTTAAGTTATTCAAACCTGCTTGTCCTGGTCAGGGTGAGATTTAGGTAGAAATCAGGCCAAAATCTTGCGAAGAAAGTGAACCAAAGAATGATCACTTTAGATTTACCTAAATGACTTCATACTTACTTAAAAACTTAGCAAGAGCTGATCAGATTTATATTTTGATACAATTCCTAGGTTATTTCCGCTTCCACTTAATATCATGCTTGTTTACATAGTTTAGATATATTGTTTACATTTTTACATTTTAGATCGTTTCTAATCCATCGCATCAGTATATGAATGCGGTGCGACGATCTCGTGTATTGGCTTCAATTCCCCCTAGTTCTTTTAATGAAATATTTTACTTATTAGTATTGGTGTACTTTTATGAATCATATAAAGCAACTGAAGATTAAATAAATCGTTCCAAACACATTAAAATAACATATTAAGCAGGCATGTGATACTCATATCTAGCTTGAGAAATATTAAAACAGCAGAGCAGTTACAGTTATTGGGGCTACCAATTCTGGTATTGTTTCTTTTACACAATCTAACGCTGTATATGCCTATACAAGTTTGTTTTAAGCTAGAATATTACTTGTCTAGTGTAAATCAACTTTATAACAAACACTATTTAACAAATATCAACATAAATGACATAATCCTAACAAATTTGGTTAGAGAAATACTACAAAGCAGAGAACACAGGATGATTAGGTATAAATGGGTGCACTAGTCACGTGTTCCGATAATATATCAGATAGTATATCCGATAATAGTCCATGCTATTCCTATAATAAAGCGTCATTTAAAACGTGGCGTCAGGCGGTACCAAATACCACGTATTGGAGGGCGAAAACCCGAAACCTAAAAACGGACTACTGCGAACTTCAATCCAGTTGGGTCCTACCTAATTAAATTGGATTGAATGCTTCGACGTTTAGCCAATAGATGTTACTATATAGTAGAAAATGATGCCATGACCCACTGTATTTAGCTCTTGTAGATCAAAACAGTTTAGTAATATCTGGAATTTGTATATAGGACAACTGCATTGATACTCCCAACTCGGGACAAGAAGATTTGAACGGAGACGGAATTGGAGATGAATGCGACACTGATATTGACGGAGACAATATTAAGCAGCCAAAAGTTAATATTCTATCTCATTATTCAAAATTTCAGTAATAAAATTCATTTATTTTTAATGTGTCTAATTTGTGGTTCGATAGGATAATTGCCCGAGGATTCGAAATGAGAATCAAGAAGATTCTGATGGTGACGGATTAGGAGATGCTTGCGACCCCTGCCCAAATAATTCGAGTAAACTCTGTAAATGCGAAGGAACAACTTGTGATTCGATTGACACTGACGCCGACGGTAACCGATGAATTTAAAACTTTAAAGAAAGAATTACGGCATGATGTTAGCCTAAATTATAAATAGGAATCACGGACATGTTGGATAATTGTCCGCTGTCACCAAACCGGGATCAGAAAGACTCGGATGGAGATAGTGTGGGGGATGTTTGTGATAACTGCCCGAATGTGAAAAATGCTGGACAGAATGATACGGATCAGGATAACATTGGGGATGATTGTGATACTGGAATAGATGCAGACGGGTGAGATTTAGTGTTGCTTACTCTGACAGCTTCCTTAAATGAGAAAAATAATGATGGAATGAAACAGCAAGCGCAAATAAGTGCTTACCACAGATTTTGGAACACTTTTGTGACATCTATCCATTTGCGAGTTCTGAACTGTCAGGTTTGGCGCAGCTGAGCTGTTCAAATAAATACATTAGGTCATAACTTAATTTTTGCGTGTCGGTTTCCGTTACTCTCACGCTTTCTTGCTTTAATTAATCAAGAATAGCGAGCAACATGTTTGCTGGACGTGAGAGACCCATATTGTGGAAGATCGGTTCGGTCAGAGTGAATGAGACACTTGCGATTGCTACAGGCCGCTTCAGAATCATTGACACACGACACCCTGAAACAGTTTCAAAAATATGAGCTAAAAATACAAAAATTATTAATACAGGGACGGAGTACAAGACGACGTGGATAATTGCCGAGATATTTACAATCCGGGTCAAGCGGATACGGATAAGGATGGAAAGGGAGATGCCTGTGATTCGGACAGAGACAATGACGGGATATTAAATGCAATTGATAACTGTGTATTGGTGCGTAACGCAGATCAGAAAAAAAGTCATCCGCTTCAGCCGAATGGAGATGCCTGTTGGAATGACAAGGATGGGGATGGAGTTGTCGATGCGGATGATATTTGCCCAGATCGGAATGATGTTAGTCGAGTTGATTTTCGGTAATTCCTGTTTTTTTTTGTTCTGCCCGTGAATCATCTCATTAGTAAATACATTAGTAAATAGCTGAAAATATATTCCCAGCGATTTTCAACAAATTACGCTTGCTCTGCCAATGAAAGACCCTGAAGACATACCTGAGTGGACCATTAGGAACGAAGGGGCCGAGATTGAAGAACAAACGAATAGTTTAGCCACAATTGCATTAGGTAAGTTACGCAAGTGTAAGTTTACTGTAATTACAGCCAATTTTGACGGAAATTCTAATATTGTGAATAAACTTGTTGCCAATGCGCAGCCAAACCTAAATTTCTTGGAGTTGATTTTGCCGGGACAATGTTCGTCCGATGCTGTAATGACGACGACTATATTGGGTTTATATTTAGGTAAGCATTCTGTTCTCTATGTTTTATACGATATGTTCTAATGTGGATACCTGAATCAAAGGTTGTATAATAAATTCTGTTTTTTGTGATTCTTTAACGATAGTTAACGTTACTTGCTATACTTCTGTTTCGGCGATTAGGCGCAAAAAATTCTAATTTTCGTTCAATGCACAAAATAGCAGTCACGCACTTTTCACGATTACAGTGTAGGCAACGCAACATATCATAGAACCTTTAATTTCATGGATAAAATATATTATTATTTTGGCATAAATATGATATTATGGATTTACAACACAATTTTGCGGCTAAGCTGAGATAAAAGTTTCGCGGGTATTCAGTACTATGTACAATGCACAGTACAATTACAATTATGTACAATTACAGTACAATGTAACACACCAGCAATACTTTGTTGAGAACGCCGATGTCCAAAAGTGTTAAAGTGTTGTGGAAGACCCTCTGCATTTTATGAAATGTTTTATTTGCAATTTAACTTGTAGCTATCAAGACTTGAAGAGTTACTATGCCTTCATGTGGAAATCCCGAGAGCAGAACGGTACTCTGGGAAAGGCACTCCAAAAATTACAGTTGCGATTTTTCAAAGTTAATCATACGATATCACAAGATCAACTTTGGTCGTCACCAAATTCACTCAATCCAGAGGTTGGTTTAGGTTTAGCGTGTTTTTTTACGCTTACGTAAACTCGGATTCATTTAATATTTTAATGACTGCAGGTTGAAGGCCTTTGGTCTCATCCAACGGGTGATGAGAAGCTGGGTTGGAAACACAATACGGCTTATCGCTTTACGCTCAACTTCCGGCCCAAAATTGGTCTTATTCGGCTTCGAATGGAGCTGTCTAATGGAAATTCCACTTCGAAGCAAGTGCTGGATTCAGGGAACATTCTCCATAGTGGCCTTCGTGGAGGGAGAATTGGAATACTCAGTTTCTCACAAGAGCACACCATATTTAGCCGAGTTAAATATCGATGCAACGGTAAGCTACATGATATTCATCCATTTTTGGTTATTTTGAGCGTTTATCACTTTTCCTAACTGTTTCAGAGGATGTGAGCCAGAGTATGTACGATGCACTACCGCCTGAATTACAACTTAAAGTTAAAGTGGACAACAAACCTCAGTTGTCATGATATGATTTATTCATTTTGTACCTACTTTTAATTGTTCTTGAGTGTCGTAATCCTTTTCGTATTACTATTTAACCTGTATTAAAAATTTTATAGTTAACTGAAACAAATCTAGTTATATCTTAAGTGACACTCCAACTACCTTTTGATATGGTCAATGGAAGAGCTCGGTGATTCACTGCAAACCGCAACATGTCTCATGTTTTGTTTTTTGTTCGTAATTAAGTTAAAATCTTCAGTTTCATATGGCACGATGTACCATCATAGAGATAGGGGAATCTAACAATTGCTTGATAGATTTTCAATACATCTGATTTCGTTGCTTCAAAAAAGTGGTTGAACCTTTTGAGCAGATGGGTGATAAATTGGTAATAATGTGAGCCCTCTCTCGCGGTTTATATCTTGCTCATCCATTTTAAAGCGTTAATTTATTGAGAGGGCATTTAGTATATCATTACCATTATTCAGTCCAGATCATCCCATATCCCATTTTGCGTGTTACATTTCAGTAAAGGCTCATGTTCGTTCAAATGCATTTGATATGCACATAGAGAAGTGTGACTCGTTTCCATGTGTGCATGTAGATATAAACAACACCTAGGAATGTGAACGAGTTCTTGCCCAGACAAAGAGAATGACACGCTCTATCCGAAAGCCATGCCGTCACTTGCATTTGCATCTAACTGATAACGAGTCTTTCCTGCCATGCCTTATTACTTGTTAGGCCGAGAGTATACTCTGGGCATATTTCAAATGGAACCTCTTATCAGCAATCCCACTTCCACCCACGTTGCCTGTGTTGCAGGCATGGACGACTTGGGTGGTATTTAGATAAGAGGTTCTATTTGACATAAACATAGAGTATATTCAGTTTCCAACAGTGCAGAGGGTTGCGGTAGGAGAAGGAGAAGTCCGCTTTTCAGTTCGCTTTTTTTTCAAAAATCTACTGTAGTGCCGGAGAACGGCAAGGACAAGGCCGGAACGGAAAAACGGATTTCTCCTAACCAGACCTTGAGTAAATTGAAGTACTTATATCACCGCGGCATGTCATTTCATTAAGGCTGTTTTATATATGCAGTTTCCAAAGTTAATCGGCGTGTATCACTGGGACATGCCCTTAAGCTTGAGGCTATGTCACACATTCAGTTTCTACCAGTGACTCAAGGCTATGTCACACGTTAGTTTCTACCAGTGACTCAACTTGCGTCACCCTAACATTAAGGCTGTTTTCAGATCAAGTCCTGTAATACAGTAGCTGCATTATTCACTTCTTCTAGACAATTATGGCAACCCGCAGAATTGTACGTACGCTAGTAGCAGGACTCAAGGACGACGGAACAGGTTGTTTATAAAGTACAGATGATATCGTATCATAATACACTACAATATAGACAGAACAAGTTAGGGGTAATTAATGAAAACAAATATTCAGCTGTTCTGTCGTCCTTGTCTCCTCCTACTCGCCTGCTTATGTACTGTTCAGCGGCCTTAAAATTTTTCCCTGATTTTTATCATCTGAACAGCTCTGAACAGGGATAGTACTTGCTCAAACCAACAATATGCAATATGAGTAAAAATAGGCGTTGAGGTGTTAGGAACTACTTGGCTTATACCTGCACTCTAACTTAGTACAAAGTACATATATCATATCCGCAATACCCCATGATAATAATAATAGAATTCACATTTAACTCCGATCAAATTCGAATTGGCCGCTTCGTATTGTAGCTACATCAAGCTAAAAGTAAAACGTTTTCAAGAAGTATGAAACCTTAGATAGAAGTAGGCATGCGACGGCCAAGGCGTGAATATCACGACTACCGTATCGATTGCGTTTTTAATATAGGTATGTCCCTTGAAACTAGCGAAAGCTAGCACAGGATATAATTTGAAATTCGGGTACATCAATTTATATAGATACCATATTTAAAAAAAAAGTTGGGGTTACAAGTTACAAGCGATAAAATTTGGATGCTAACAAATTGTTGAATTCTGACTTTCTCTCCGCTTCGATTGTTGAATTGTGTCTGGCATGTCCTTGCCTTTTGTCTCTGGTAGAAAGTAGACTACAAATCCGGAAATACCCGCCAAGATTCCAAATATGCTCAAAGTAATGGAAAGGTGTGTAGCTTCAGTCTAAATAAATTAAAAAAGGCTTATTATTAAGAGACCCGCTAAAACAAATTATTTTATCCTAATTTTCATTTTGTTTGCCCAACCAAAACAAATAATCCTCAAAGCAAAGTTGTAAATTGTAATCCTCCTATTATGTTCAACTGTTCACCAAAGTTGAAATTTTAAATTACAGTATACATGCTTACTAAAATATCTTAACCTTTACACATTCTGTATTTGAGCGAAATTTCACTTTTTGCTGGACAAAAGTGTTCTAAAAAGATTTTGATTCTAAAAATTTTAATAGCGCAAAAATGTGTGGTCTAATCAAGATTTAACGTAGCGCCTAATAGAAGTGTCTCTCTGTCTCTCTCTACATAGTACGGAGGGGACACTTCGTTGCTTGGTTGTGACTGATACTGAATTAGCCGACTGGCCGGGGTTCCTGTTCAAAGATTTGAACCTTAATTTTAGTGTCAAAAACCGAGTTTCAGTAAAAAATAATCAATCAGCAAATATTACAATGCAAGTATTTACTATACCTAATGATATAATCTGCTGATTCCCACTCCCAGATGGTAACAGTTTTTTTCTTAGACGAATTATGCCTAATAACTATCCGAATTGTGACTTTAGTTTTATCAGGTTCACAGTACATGCGTCCTAGGACTCGATATAGCTTGATGACGGACTTCATATTCAAATAATAGACGCGCATGGCAGCCATCTCAGCACTAAATTGTCATTATAGCAGTCTTGGGTCATTGATCTTTGCGTCGCATCAGCCATCAGTCATTATTGCCTCGAAATCGAAAAGTCTAGTAATCAAATAATTTCTTTAAACTCTGTTAATACTAACCGTATAGACTTTGGATTTGGTGCTGTAGATTCAGAATAATCCGATCTATAATCGTCGAACAACAATATGCTATCACAGCAATAGCCCGGCAACGTGAAAGTAGACCTTAGGCTACGCACGGTCGCAATCGGCGCAGCGAGCCGGATATTGCTGTCTCTGTGGCTTATGTCGTTTCGCCTTGTTTTTTTCACCCCCGGTCTTTTCACCTCGCGGTGTTTTCGCCTCATTTTTTTTCGCCTTGTGACCGGTTCGCCTTGCACAATCCTTGCCTTGGTTAGAGTTAATCCTAGTTAAATTGACACAACGAGCTTAACATAGTAATTGTAATATGCAGTATTGTTGATTCCAGCATTATAACTAAGGTTAAGGCTGCAATAAATAGCATCAGCGCGCGTCTAAAAATCTAACCTAACTTAACTTCCAACAACGTAAACATTAAACGGGGCAAATGTGCAGCGCGCGCGCATCGTGTGAGCGTTAAGATACCGAGGCGAAAAGTCGAAAGGCGAAAGGACCCGAGGCGAAAAGACCGCGAGGTGAAAAGACCGGGGGCGAAAAAAACAAGGCGAAACGACCGGACACGACTATATTCGATAGAGATATTATTCAGAATTCCTCGCCCTTATTTAAAACACGAAGTTTTTTTTATCGCGAAACGCAAGACATCATCAAGTATCGTCATAAGTTGGGAGGTCCATTTCCCGTAATTTTGAAAGCATTCGGACCTAATGTGTTTACAACAGCTTTGAATACATACAACCCTTTATCCATATGGTTGTTCAGCTTGCAAAAGTTTATAACAAGATATGCAAGGAAGCACTTGTACATCGCATTATTGAAAACTTGCGTTTTTACACAGTTTGACTTTCAAAAGCAGGCCTAAACTTGCTCGTTTACAGTTGACTGTTTAGGCCCTGTTCCGAATTTAACGTTTCTAGCTAGAGCCATTGAACCAGTTGCTGTTACAGTTCTTATCCAACCCCCCGGTGCCAATTCGTGCTAACCGGATCTACTAATACTCGGGTTTCTGTTTCTCATGTGTACTCCTCTTTTCGTTATTCAATTGAAGCAGAAAGCGAAAATACCTGATATGTGAAAATCCAATTTAGCAATATAATACTGTAGAACCAGGGAACTTTAATAATATTCCAGAATTATGCCTACCACGTCGCTTTACAATTATATTTAATATTACTGTTCACGTTAATATTTCAGAAATATATAGCTTGCAGGTGTTGTTTGTCTTTAGCAGCTGAAGCATTACTTGTTAGTGCTTGCCACGCACGTCGATCAGCTTCCACTGCTAATAGCCCTGGGAATTGCGAATTGCCAATCCGAAGCCTTTCGATTTCGACTGTATACCTAGTATTTGCGTATCAATGTCAATTGAAGTGGCGTGGAGTGGAGTGCAGTCATCAGCTGCCTGCTCTACTTGACTTGACAATAAAAAATTTATTCCAATCTAAAGACATACGTAACGCGACGCAACGCAAACGCAGCCCGGATCCGAAGACAGGAAAGATCAACCGAACCCAAGCCGATTGTGAAACTCGCCTGCAAAAACTGAGATGCGGTTGCGACTTGCGAAAAGGATAGAACGGGTAGGGTGTACGAATGAAGCCTATGTATATCAGGTGCTAAAGCTAAAATACATACATACAGCGTCAGGGCAACGTATATGAAGGAGCTATATATATTATACCGGGACAAAAATTATAGAGAAAATATATTTTGCGTCAGAAAGCATATATTTCGTAACATCATAACAGTTCATTAAAGTTGACAGTTCGCGTCTGCATCAATAACAGCTAAATAGAATTACATGTGCAAAGTCTTCCTTGGAAAACCTTCGCCTTTCGCTTTGTTTGTGTAATATTTCTATAATCACTATTGAAAAGGAGTGCTAAATGTGTTTACTCTAAACTCCAATAGGGTTGTCAACTCGTTTAAATCGTAAACAACTTCTTATAATTATCAATCATCAACCTAGATTTATTCGTAGGTAACAGACAGTGTTGTTTGGTGGCGCTGACTAGGCGGAAACGATTAGTATTGTACCTATATTATACACCACCAGTTTCTCTTACTTACAATTAGTGTCTTGGAAATCGAACGATTGGAGAGAAGATCCGATTGTACAGCGTGATATTGTAAATCGTGAAGAAGCCAGCACGTAGGTATGTGAATTTCAGCTAAACACCAAGAACGGAATTTAACAGTTTAATAATCCAGTCAACGATTCATGAATCGTTGGAAGAGCATAGGTAAATAAACATGATTCTCATTTCAATACTTTGTCTCGGACTTAATTGCTATTTCCGGTAATTATAATCATACTTAATCGAGCATATATATAAACAAAATGTAATAAATTTTTTTATAACTTTGGAGAACGATTAGGATAGCGAGTTGTGTATTAATATTGGTTATCAACTTATAAATGTGTAGGTATCTGTGATATATTATGCTTAAATGGTTCACCGCATTTGGATCTGCAATGTGGGTAACGGGTAAATAGGTTTACACTTAATTTTAACATTTACGATTTTACGTGCAGAATTTTTACCGAATTAGTAGGTACCAAATCGAGCTCTAAAATATTTTAGACGAGAACGTATTACAATAAGAAACCCCACTAAACCCACTTATGTTGTTCATCTGGATGATTCAAGCCATGCCATCGTCCGTGCGAATATATGTCCCCATTTCTGTTCTTGAACCCACAGCAAACTTTTTGAGCTATGAAAAGTCATGAAGCGGATATTTTCGTGCAGCCTACATAGAGTTTTTAAAAAAACTCCAAATCTATATGTAATTACGCCAATTTAAAAAAAACTCCTCTACAAGAAAATCATGAAATGCAAATACATTTTTTTTTTCAAAAAACCCATAGGAAATATCTACTCTCGTGCAGTAGGCAGCAAATTATATGCGCGATAAAAATCCTTGCAGAATTAATTGTTTTTGAAAAGTGTATGCAAAGTCTCAAATTTCATTTCCACTGATGCGTCCAAGTGCAACTTCATCTAATTCATCTCTGCCAATACTGTCTCATAGCTTGTGGTCCCTAGCTGCTGTAAAGCAGTGTTTTCATCTTGTTCCACAGTTCCACCTTTTACTTGCCGAGATTCAGGGTCATTAATTTTGTGTTTCAAAGTGAAAAAGTCAAATGTTTGACCCTTCTTGACTTCTTGTTATCGAGAGAAAACCCTTGGGTTACTTACGCCACGACAGAGCCGGACGTTAGACAAACAAAAATATCACGAGCAGTTCTATAAGCACAAGAAATCAGTGATATATTTTTTTAAATCGCCAGCTTGTTCCGTCACGTCACGTAGTGAAGTAACAACATTAGGTTGTGTTAGCTCATTGAGAATAAAGCTGGAAAAGCATATGACTGAATTGCTTCACCTTTTAACGCTATTGGTTGCCGTATTACTTAAAAATTCAGATTAGCACCATGAGTGTATCAATGCTTTTTTATGAACGCTTGTAAGTGTACCTATGCTTTGTTGGTTAACGCGTTTCGTTCGGTTTTCACCATTTTTCAGAGCGCTTCTGTCCCACCAAAGCTCATAACAACTGTCTCATTTCGCTTAATTGTATTTGTAACGTTCAGTGTTCAGTGAACATCTCCCAATGGCTAATTAGATTTAGAAATTACTTAAATTTAGTGTTACTTTTCTACAAACTTCTATAATATCTCGTGCTGTAAAATTGTGTTCCTGGGGCTATTGCTTAGTCATTTGCTTACATGATAACATTCGGCGCTTAGTGTTCATAACGTGGAATGATATCGCCCAATTATGACATTTTCAATTTCCATTAGTTGCATATGCCGGGGCGCGTGGAAACATGCTGCCGGGTCAGATTCAGATTTGGTTTTGTAGGTCTGCCTAATATCGTTCGATATAATGGTCCTAGCGTGATTTATACATGCTCTAATGTTTTAAGATTGATATAACACGATTTTCACTTGAGGAATACACACGGAACGTGTGATCCAGTGACCGAGCGGGCTGATTTTTTTGTTCCAGGTAGGATTGCATTGAGTATACAACATAGAGTCGTATTGTGAATTGTGAATGTCAATTATGTGTTAGATTCAAGGTTACTGGTCATATCATAATGTAATGCGCATGGATTAGATATGTTGTAATACATAATTCACTCCTAGCTACAAATCTAAAGGCCATCCAGTTTTAATTTCCTTCGCCTTTATCATTTTGTATATTGTGTCTATATTTAACGAGGTCTCATGAGGTTTGTTCATGTTGAAATTACAGGTTCTGGTACTCTTTCATCTTCTTGACTGCAACTTGCACTTGCGATTCATCGTCTGATGTTCCTGCGAAGTGGTTCTGCTAGTGACACCGCGGAGCAGTTCTTCCATCTCCAGTTCCAGAGCTGTTAGCGTTGACAGTAGTGGTGCTAGCTTAGCGGTTACCTGGAAAAGCCAAAAAGTGTTATTAGATGCAAAGACATATTTTAATATTCTAATTCTAAGCTCGACTTACCAGTCCTCGGTAATCCGTTGCTTTCTGGAATCGAAGTATTTTCTTTCAAGTAATTGTCTTCCAGTTCAGTTTATCTTGAGACTTAACCATGGGCCACCTGACCCTTATCAAAGCCGTGTCACCGAGTCTTCCAAGGACCCTGTTCAGCCTTCAGAAAGCCCAGGGATTCACGCCGTCCATTTCAACTCTTCGTGGAAGGCAGTATTCTTCCCGTGTAGAGTACACGCCAATTCGAAGCGTCCTTGTCGCAAATCGAGGTAATACCATCATCGGCTTCTGTTTCATCTGTTCAAAAAATAATATTACTTGTAGGTTTATTTTCATTTCCTTTTTCTAAATTCAATTTCTTAGGTGAAATTGCGATCCGAGTATTCCGAGCATGTACAGAATTAGGAATTCGATCTGTGGCTATCTACTCGGAGCAAGACAAAATGCATATGCATCGACAAAAGGCCGACGAATCTTACCTTATTGGCAAAGGATTACCACCGGTTCAAGCATATTTGAATATTCCAGAAATTGTGAAGGTCGCAAAGGTTCGCGTGATTTCGTATTTATTTCTCAACTTTTGTTCCTATTTGAATTAAAGTCAGTGTGCAATTATTCACCCTAAACCTAAACCCTAATGAGCTAGAAATAACACTGGGCATCAATTTTACTCTATTCGCCAAATATAATTGTTTCAACCAAAAGTAAATTCAGGCACCAGGTTATGCTTTTCGGATCCGAACGGAATGTAAAGGTATATATCCCGACCAGACATTTACATTCAGAATTTTTTAATTTCCAGTTTGCCGTTAAATTTTTTAGCTAATTATGATGCACAACGCTATGATTTGCCTTGCCTGAAACTATGTTGCGCACCTTGGCTAATGAAAAGAAACTGTGCTTTACAGGAACATAATGTGGACGCCATTCATCCAGGTTATGGATTCTTATCAGAACGATCTGAATTTGCCCAAGCTTGTATTGATGCTGGAATACGATTCATCGGCCCATCTCCCGCTGTTGTGCAGAAAATGGGTGATAAGGTGGCCGCCAGAGAAGCCGCTATAGCTGCCGGTGAGTATTTTTGAAAGACAGGGTACGAAATTTTATCGCAATTGCTATTGCAAGTACATATTGTAACTCACAATACAGTAACAATATCCGAATCTATATCCAATAGGTCTTGGATAGTTCCAATTTCAAATAGTTCAAAATGGGGTTACGGTTATGATATGATTACCATATCGTTTGCATGCCCTAATTACATTCTTATTGCATTTAGAGGCCACCGACTCAGAAGTCCGCCTTATCTCTTATTCTCTTCACGTGTCACACCATATTTCCTTATAAGATTAATGTATGTATATATCTAATGAGGTCATTCACAGTACAAGTCCACGTAACCAATGGTGCATACACTTGCTGTTATTCAGCTATCATCGACATACATGTGATGTCCATACAGCACAATCGCTAAGCTGCTCGTGGATTAATGGGCACTTGGTCGAATGCACTTTGGCTTTTCCTGATTCATGTTGACCGAATGACATATACTGTATTAGACCGACTCCTTTACTTATCCACGGGTATCGATATTACAGTACATAATTGTTAACCTACAGGGGTACCCATTGTTTCTGGAACTCCTGGGCCGGTTACTAGTCCTGAAGAAGCATTGGAGTTTTGTCAGGTTCATGGACTTCCTGTTATTTTTAAAGCCGCCTACGGCGGAGGAGGAAGAGGAATGCGAGTTGTCAAGAAAATGGAGGTACACATATATAAGTCTACTTAGAGCACGAATGGATGAATGTCCTCTATAAGTAAATTGATTTTTAACTCTATACTCTGATGTTGGAAATTATAGGAAGTTGCGGACATGTTTAGATTGGCCAGCTCAGAAGCTAAATCAGCCTTCGGAAATGGTGCCATGTTTATTGAGAAATTTATCGAAAAACCGAGGCATATTGAATTACAAATTATGGGAGACAAAGCTGGAAATGTTGTTCACTTCTACGAGCGAGATTGTTCTGTTCAGAGAAGACATCAGAAGGTCGTTGAAATTGCTCCAGCCCCACACCTTGATAGAGACGTAAGTTCTGATACACAGAATATGTATATGTACCTATCGAAAAACTCCAAACTTATTCCTCAGTATGATATACTGTAACGACAACATAGGTACGTGAGAGAATGGCTGCTGACGCTGTTCGTCTAGCGGAACAAGTTGGTTACGAAAACGCCGGGTAAGAATATTTTGAAGTTGCATTTATAACGATCATATCTTGTATACTAAAACCCCGTATCTATATTACATCAGAACCGTGGAATATCTATTGGACGCTCATGGAAATTACTATTTCATTGAAGTCAATGCCCGTCTGCAAGTCGAGCATACAGTTACTGAAGAAGTTACTGGGTAAGTTTGATTGCTCTTGAACGGCAGTAACCTGACACACTGCCCTATCCATCTCCACAGGTCAGGGAGTTGTATTTCTAATCTATCTACACTGTTAACGTTTTCTAGGGTCGATCTTGTTCAAACCCAAATTCGAGTTGCTGAAGGCATGACGCTTCCGGAGCTTGGACTACGCCAGGAAAATATTGAAGTTGATGGTTGCGCAATTCAATGCCGTGTTACCACCGAAGATCCTGCCAAGAACTTCCAACCCGATACTGGAAGAATAGAAGTATTCCGAAGCGGTGAAGGCATGGGAATTCGTTTGGATGGAGCCAGTGCTTTTGCCGGCGCCATTATTTCTCCTTACTACGACTCCTTGCTGGTGAAAGTTATTTCACACGCACGTGACCTCCCTTCATCTGCTGCTAAGATGAACCGAGCGTTAAGAGAATTCCGTGTCAGGGGTATGTTTAAACCATCAACAGTTCCTTGCTTTCGTATCATTAGTTGTCCTGATTCACTCAATTCTGTTTATTCAGGTGTAAAAACAAACGTTCCCTTCTTGCTGAATGTACTGGAAAATCAAAAATTCATCAATGGAACTCTCGATACTCATTTTATTGATGAGAATCCGCAACTATTCCAATTTCCACCAAGCCAGAACCGTGCGCAGAAGCTGCTTAATTATTTGAGTACTTTACTCGTGAACGGGCCGCAGACGCCATTGGCCACAGGACTCAAGCCTGCAGAGATTACCCCTGCGGTTCCAAGCCATCCTATCGGTGGTGAGTCGATATTAGTTCAATTAATATTATTCCACAACGGTATACAGTATTCGTGACTTTCAAATGCTTGTTGAGCAGAACCAGTTCCAGAGGGACTACGATCAATATTAAAGCGGGATGGGCCAGCAGGATTCGCAAAAGCAGTTCGCGAAAGGAAAGGTCTTATGCTAATGGACACCACTTTCCGCGATGCTCATCAATCTCTTCTCGCCACGCGTGTTCGCACGCACGATCTTCTCAAAATTTCTCCATTTGTTGCCCATAACTTCAATAATCTTTACAGTCTGGAAAATTGGGGTGGTGCTACTTTCGACGTTTCGATGCGATTTTTACATGAATGCCCTTGGGAAAGATTGGAAGCGATGAGGAAACTAATTCCTAACATTCCATTTCAAATGCTGCTTCGTGGAGCCAATGCAGTCGGATATACTAACTATTCTGATGATGTTGTTTTCAAGTATGTTCATTTCAATCTTACACTGAATTCTGACATACTTCGCTGTTATCAATTGGTTATTGTAAGTTGAACCCTTACCCTTGGTATTTACTGCATATACTAACTAATTCAATTTCAATAGATTTTGCGAACTCGCTGTTCAAAGTGGCATGGACATATTCCGTGTATTTGATTCCCTCAATTACTTACCCAATTTGATCTTGGGTATGGAAGCTGTAGGAAAAGCCGGTATGTACAACTTAGTTTTTTCTGTAATTCACTAAGTAACACGTCCTGGATTCCGCAATTGAAATCTGAATTTACAAAGGTGGAGTCGTTGAGGCTGCCATTTCGTATTCTGGAGACATATCAGATCCAAAGAAGAAGAAATACGACCTCAAGTATTACTTGAACCTTGCTGATGAGTTGGTGAAGGCTGGGACTCACGTACTTTGCATTAAGGTAATTAATGAAGCATCTTATTTTTCATACATGGTATTCCAATACTTATTTGTTCCTTCCTACCCCCAGGATATGGCCGGTCTATTGAAACCACAAAGCGCTAAGCTATTGATTTCTGAATTGAGAGCCAAATACCCAGCACTTCCAATTCATGTCCATACCCACGACACTTCTGGATCCGGAGTGGCTTCAATGATTGAGTGCGCTCGAGCTGGTGCGGATGTGGTTGATGCCGCCGTGGACTCCATGTCGGGAATGACTTCACAACCTTCCATGGGTGCTCTGGTTGCCTGTTTGATGGGAACTTCGCTCGACACCGGTTTGAGGCTGGAAGACATTAGTAAATATTCCGCCTATTGGGAACAAACCCGAACACTCTATGCACCATTCGAGTGCACCACGACCATGAAGTCTGGAAACGCAGATGTTTACCTCAATGAGATTCCCGGAGGTCAATATACTAACCTTCAATTCCAGGCTCATTCACTTGGTTTGGCTGAACACTTTGAAGCCATCAAGGCTTCCTATCGGGAGGCAAACTTGCTCTTGGGTGACATTATCAAGGTTTCTATACATTACCAACTTATCAATTTTGTTATTCGTGTGTGATAATGGCTTACAAATAATATGGTCTTATAGGTAACACCATCATCGAAAGTGGTTGGAGATTTGGCCCAATTCATGGTTCAAAATAATTTGTCTTCTCAAGATGTCGTGGAGAAAGCGGATGACTTGAGCTTTCCTAAATCCGTTGTGGAATTTATGCAAGGTCACATTGGTCAACCTTACCAAGGATTCCCTGAACCTCTCCGAACCCGCGTTAGTTGCTACATATATATTGAGATTGACATAAAAATCTGAACACACGGATTTAACAGACGTTATGATTACTGATTACTAGATTTTGAAGGGATTGCCAGCCTTGACCGGCCGACCAGGGGAAACAATGCCCAAGTTCGATTTCAAGAAAGCCAAGCAAGATCTGGAAGAGAAGCATGGAAAAGTTCGAGATGTTGATGTGATGAGCTACGCTATGTACCCTAAGGTTGCCGAAGACTTCTTTGAATTCAGAAACACTTATGGCCCTGTTGATAAATTGAACACCCGTATTTTCCTGACTGGTCCCAAAACTGGAGAAGAGTTCGAAGTCACGATTGAAAAGGGTAAAACACTTCATGTTAAAACCATGGCCGTGGCTGAAGACCTCACTCCCAGCGGAAAGCGTGAAGTATTCTTTGAACTCAACGGACAGTTGAGAACTGTTTTTGTGAGCGACAAGGAAGCCACTAAGGTATGACCTTCGAAATGATATATTCCAATTAGGTCAAGCATGTGACAAGCATGGTTCTGCTTACTTTTTAATACGTTGTTCTAAACACAGGAGCTTCACTTCCATCCCAAAGCTGATAAGAGCATCAAGGGATCCGTCGGTGCACCGATGCCAGGGTCCGTCATTGACATTAAAGTCAAGGAAGGAGATGTCGTTGAGAAAGGTACATTCGATTTCTACTAAGCTAATTTCAAACGCAACTCAAACGGTAACCTACCTACGATACGAGGTCTTCCTCTGTAATGTATAACGCAGCTATCTTTATTCCACTTTAGGAAAAGCGCTTGTGGTTGTTTCGGCCATGAAGATGGAAATGATTGTTCAAGCTCCCATTTCTGGAAAGATTACGAAGCTCCATGTTGCTAATGGAACGAAATTGGAGGGTGATGACTTGATTCTTGTAATAGAGTGAGGTACGAATGTACTTACCTCAACATTTTCGAATTTATCAGTGTTTATCAAATATAAATATAGATTGCAGTTACTTATACATAGGTAATATCTGATGTCAGAGTTTTCCCCGAAATCCCATTTACTTTTAGTATGCCATGGGATATTGAATTATTGTTCTAGTCCGAGATGGTTAGAGTTTTTATTGGAAGTATCATTATTTACTAATAAGGAATATCACTCTTGTTAAATCTTGACAGGTCTAGATTTATCTTTTTTTGGTTTCCGGTAAATCGTATTAAATGTCATATTTACCTTACTTGATATATGCAACTTATTGTTTGAAAATAGGATTTCCCCTTTAGAATTAGCATGTATTTTGTGCTTAATTAGTGTCTTCAATGTTCAATCAAGTGTACTTGAGTCTCTGCCCTGCCTACTACGTCTTCGAAAGTTTACCGATGAGTTCGAATGGCAAAAAACAAACATTCAATATTATGTACTTGTTCAAGGCCCAAATATTCCAAATATACTTAGCTATAGAATCAGATACTGTACTCAAGTCTTCATTAATATATGGAAAGCCTAAATAATTCACCCGGATGACAATATTTCACGAATCTACCATGGGTAATTCCAATGCGTGTTGCTAAAGGTATGCCTAATTAAAAGCTGAAAAAATCACCTGTTACCTTCCTTGATAGGTTATGGTTTTCCAATGATTAAAATAAAAGTCTTACAATACATATGTTTAAAAAAAGTAGAATGTCTTTAAAAATGGAACTCTAGTGAACCTTTTGATAATTTTTATAGTGGCGACGAGCGACGACGCCTGGCTACATGGAATTATAATCTACCAAATCTCAAGCCTAGAGACAGTCTTAAAAAGATTTCGATCGATAATGAATTACGCAAATATGTTTGGAAAATAAATGTGCTAGTATGCGTGTAGATAGGTATATAGTTCAGTAACGAAAGCCATATGGTGTGATGTATGTAGAAGTAGAACTAAACGTAGAACCTAATTGTCTTTTTGCTTTCGATTAATTATGAAAACCAGTGCATAATTAGAGATTATTGCAACGGAATGAAATACTAGAAAGTAAGAAATATATTCATAAACTTAAGACTAAAAGGCAAACTGGTTTCACTCACATAACAAGTTTACGTATAATTCAATTCAGCAATCAGTAGCCAGAGAGTCTCGACCTTCAATCACACAAGTTCTCATAAGCAACGTTGATTTCCTTCATTTTTTCCAGAAGAGCAAGCTTTTTCTTGTCTTTTACATGAGGATTTTTGTCTATTGAAATTGACATAAATACAAAATATAATGAATCATTAATATACAGCTTCCATTTATACTGAAATAAAGGTGCTTCAGTTTCGATATTTCCAAACAAAGGATTGCCGGTAAGTAGTAGCTCTGTGGCAGCGTGAAGCCAGCCCACAAATTCAGCCCATAAAATGGGCTGATTTCCAGCCCAATTTTTCATAAAAATCAAAG
>JAQFYT010000925.1:0-19820 GCA_034694925.1 Ceratophysella denticulata
GCCATGCAGACTTATTGCACAAGTCTTCTTTTTCATGGCAGATTCTATTTTCTCATGACACGTTTATATATTTCCCTTTTTTTAACGAATAACCAAAACATGACTAAAATGGTGACGTGACGGGTTAAGTTATGAAAAATTATGTGATCTGATCACAGGATCGTACACCATACACAATACGAGTATCTAATCCATGTATGTATGTAAATAACCGGCTAAAAATAGATATACATTCATCCAAATCCGGAGGAATTTAATAATCCCTTCCGAGCACACCTGAGAACAATAGGACGACGGTGAGATTCAAATGGGGGAGCCGGAGGGGTGTAGTGTAGGTCCCAGGAAAAGCAAATGAATTGCCTCTAAAAGTTGTAACTTATTAAATCTACCTGTTCATAACACTTGCATTACTTACATCCCATTGCATTGTATTGTAAGCTCCCATGTACAAGTAACTTGGGAGTAAAATGCAATGCTCTCTGCATTGGGCTCTACTTACTAAAAAATTCAAGCCTAACGTCCAACATCCAACCCATCAGTCCATTACCGTGCGTCCACGAGGCTAGGCTGTACAGAGAGCTGAATTGAATCTTCAGATTCAAGATTCATACCAAAATCCACTTGTATATAAACATTGGCGTGTGGCTTGGTTTGGTTTGTTGTATAAAGTTAATGTAAGCAAGCAAATGTGCATCTACAAAATCTGCATTTGGGTTCGAAGTTCTAAGAGTGGGTCACATTCACATACATGCAAACATTACTCTCATAAGTAAAGTGGGTACAGTGTCTTGTCGCTGTTTCTGTTGTTGTTGGTTCATTCATTGTTCAAATCGTGTGAAATTATTATACTTTGCTTTTTGTTTGACTGCCCAACCAATAATCTGACATTTTTTGAGCGAGGCTTTTGCCTTCGGTTCTGACTGACTTCATTAGACCGGTACACTGTCCAATTAGTTCTCAAGGGAAATCACGCTTTTGTCATACTTAGAACAGAGATTCATCCTATATATGTAATTTCAAGATTCAATATTTGTGAATTTCGTGAAAATCTCAAGGTTTGGATTATTTGTGCATTATTGTGTAGAAGATTATTGGATTATTTTGCGTACAAGGTAAGCTCATTTTGTCTATACAATTAAATTAATTATTTTACCTCACACAATTCTTACGCTGAGATGCCAGTCCGGTGTCCCATGTACGGTTCTGTATTTGTCGCCTTGCAGTGGTGTCTTAACTTTGTACATTTTAAACATTTGAATTTAAATTGCATTGAAATATTTTATTTTCATATGGCGTCTTATCATCTGAAACTATTTCCGATAATATTTTTGTACACGTACCTGTATTTAACTTTGTTCAATTGTATGCATAATGTTCGTTATTCACTGAAGCTGCAAATTTTGATTGAATTAGGCGATTTCACGCTTCGTAATTCTTGGGATTGATTGAATCAAATATCTTCTGTTTCTGTCATCGTCGTCAGAATATAAATAAGATTTACTTGAATGAATTTCAAACTACGTTTCTGTTTACACCAGAGTGTCTTATATGATGAACCATTCCGTCAGTCTGTCTGCAGTTTTAGAAGTACAAGCGTTACAGCTCACAGGAAAATCGTTGCGCGATGAAAAGGTTATATATCGATCTTAAATCAAGAAACTCTAAATTGTGGCTTCTTTAAGCTAAGCTATTCATATCTTCTGATCCCGAGCTGCTGTAAAGCAGATTTTTACATAGATAAAAGTAAAATTTTGAGGATCGTGGTATTGTGAAATTCCGCTGAAGCGGAAAATGTGACTGTCTCGTCTCGTCTTTTCGGTTTGGCAAACCCTTTGAATTTACCATTTACAAGGCTTTTACAAAATACCGGTACGCAGAAAAGCCGGCATTACATTTGTATCAGGAAAAAAATTCCATCGATAATTCGTTATGCTAATCCGAGATAATATGCTGGTTTGTTTGCTATACCAAATTCAATCAGATTAATTTCAAGCTTCCTTCCTTGTACGCCTGCTTTGGTACCTATCGTGTGTTATGTACCTGTATAAAAAAATGTAATTTGCCTAATGTTGAATTAACGCGATTCATGTGAAAATGAGTCTATTCAGTTATTCCTCTGTCGGTTAAAGTAAAACAATAGGTACAATATGGAACACATGCCATTGAAGAATTTTCTTTTGACGACGGGAATTTCCGGATTTTTACAATTTACAATGCTACATCCGAATTGAACGGTATTTTGTATAGTCAACCACTCCACCCACAGTTATTTATTTTAAGGCTACTATCAAGTTTTGAATTTTTGTGGTATCTTGTAATGTTAGCTTATGGGCAAAGCGTTGTAGACGTGATATCTCGTTGGAAAGTCGAACGGTCGAGTACCTACCATGTAACCACACCATGCTATTTACATTAGCTAGCATTACGAATTACAAGATACCGCTAAAATTCAAAACATGAGAATAGCCTTAATGAAGTCTAACGGCCTTTCTACTAAGGAAGTTATAAAATTCAAAGCATATTTTTCGTAACGATATGATAGCATTATAAAATGAACACTTGTAAAAGCTATATGATAGCGTTTTAATTACTTTATGACAGAAAATTCTCGACTAACTGTTCTACTAAGGCTTTTAATTGTAAATTATTAAATGGGCAGATGAGAAAGTATGAAATAGTTTGACGTTAATAAATGAAAAACGTTGGACGTTTAATTGTCCTTTGTTTATTTATTTTTTTGTGTCAGTTTTCAAGAGAAGGATAAAACAATACAAAATGAGTTGAGAGTTTTTGTATTAGTAATTGAGCTTGTGACAAGTTGTATTTTGTAGTTTAATGTACAATTTAGTGCAAACACAGTAGTAAAGCATATAACTTATAACTAATATATGGGCTACCTAAACCGTCAACTTGATCTTTGGACCACACGGTGAAACAACTTTGTCACCAAGTCGCGATCGCGATGTGAATACTAAACAGTAGTATTTCGAATTCAAATATTCAATCGTTTTAGGTCAAATAATGACACTGTTCTGAAGTCACACGAGAAAGTATAGGAGAAATCAGGGATATTAATTCCATTAATCAATCCCGTATAATTGGTACACATACGATATTTAAGCGAAAAATATCTCGGATTAAATTCGGGCATATGAAACCTAGAGTTTGCCTACGAATCCTGTATTTATAAGAATTTTAACTCCTGTAATATCAAGTTCAATTCATATCATATAGCAAAAATAACAGGATTGGTTAATTGTAAACCGTAAATTGCAATACGAGACTAGACAATTGACTTCACACGTCAGTAGCGGTTCCCACGTGGTGGTTTGGTTTGACTTGGTTTAGCGTAGAAAGTCCGAGACATTGTATCATGTACTCTATCATATTGTTTTATTTCAATTCTATAGCCAATAGCCATAGCCCAGTAACATTCGCTACATATATCATATGCGATCTGGAGATCGCATAGGTTTTTGTTCACATTTTAACAAATCCATGCTATTAGGTAAGATTAAGAAACATATGCGAACACGGGATCGGATTGGATATGTGTACCAGAGAGTGCAATATGCGAGAATTCGAAATACAGACGTCTTCACTCATTCAGAAGGCTTGATTGACTGATTCTCACTTGACATACAAGCTCTAAAGAGCTAAGTTAGTTAAGTGGTCTGTAAGGAGTTGGAAAGCGGAATGCTTGTCTTATGTTCTTGTCACTATTATTCAGAGAGTACTTGCACAATAGTATGTACTTTTACACTGCCTTGTAAAACTTAATAATATTTATGGAAAGTTAATTAGGAAAACATTGCGGAATATTGTTATTCAATCTCCTGCTCTATAATTACCATAAATATTCCGGCCTACGTATGTATGAAAGAGATCGTTGTTCTAATAAGGGTTGTTTTCACTTGAGTTATGAGGCAGCTCAGAAATCATTTGCGTATGGTAAATAGGTCGAGGATCCATGATGCTTATGGGTGGGCAGGTCATTTTTTGGTAATTGGTTGAGCCATCGTTCATATATAGGTTGTAATAAAAATAATGTGAAATAATATCACTTTCACTTGTTTTAAAAATTAAATAAGACATAAGACTACCTACTGAGGTGATCATTGCGTTTGGAAGCTACAGAGAAGGTATTTATTTGAATAATAGTTAAATCGCCTTTAAAGCCGTATGAAAATCACATAAATTAGTTTTATTTCTGAGATAAGCTAACTTTGTTCCAAGTTATAATTGCTTAGCAGTGGAGTACATAGACGAATGTGTAAAGGGACGCGTCCGCAAAACATTGATTTATCATTTTAACGTGATTTCAAAACCCATATGTCTCCAAAACTGCTGGGTAACGTTAGATTTTATGTAACATGTTTTGAATCCTTGTATTCATCGTATTCATAATGGAAGACTAACCTAATCTAACAGATTTGCAGATAAATTTGCTTAAAACAAAATTTTTGTCTGTTTGGATTGGCTTGTTAACCTAATACATACAAGGTAATACAAGCCAATAATTCTAAGACTAACCTAACTAATATACAAGCCATTCGTAAATGTGTTTTAATTATATCCAAATAGTGGGATTTGCCCAATCAAAAAAGCTGTATTTAAATGTTGGTACCTTCTGCCAAGTTCTAGTCAAAGCCTCAAATTATTTTGCCCAAAAATCGTGAATTTGGAATTTCACCGAATTTTGAAAAAATTTGTGACATTTGATGTGTCTAATTTTTGTGAAACCCATACCTACTTACATTCAATTTCGTTACGATTTGAAGTTTATTTAAGTTAGTTTAATTTGGTTTGACTTTAATGCCAAAGCATCTGTCGGTTTCGTGCAATTAATCCTCACATAACAGGAAACGCCTCTGAATTATAGTAACTGGTAATGGTACACGCGGTATAACAATATAGCTGCACATTGCATATTCAGTGCGTTAATTTATTTGCAAATAAAAGCGGTTTCATTGTGGCCGTGTGTACGCGTTATTGAGTATTGAGTACAAGTACAATGTCCGAGTGTATTTGTTGTGGAAGCCGGCTGTTGGTATCTACGTTTGTTGGTTTTAAGTTTTAACGTTATATTTTATATTTCGTATTGTCCTAACCCCAAAACCTCCTTCTGTCACTTTTTGGGGAGGAATGTCTCGGATTTATTTTCGAGCTCTGCCTACTGCTTATTTCTTTTGTCATCTTCCTTGATTGGATTTATGAATTATGAGGACCAAAAGGATGGCCGACCACTTTCCCCATTCCCAATTACTATAGCGTATAAGTTATAATGTGTCAGTTATGGGCTAATTGTGGAGCTACAGGTACAGCTTAAGAAAATCCTTACGCCTGCATTCTCAAAGGCAACGGCGAGGTACCGGTGGTGTGCTACATTATTCGCATACGACTAATTTCATTCATATTTGATACCCATTTATAGCAAATGTGTAGTAAAGATAGACCAGTACAATTTTAGCACAATAACTAATCACAATTTCACTTGTATTGTTTGCAAGCGTTTAAGCTTTGCCGAATAGGTACAGTTGACAGTTGAACGGATTTAGCTTGAAGGAGATTGAATCTATGTACTTATTTACGACAAAACTTTTGAAGAAAAAATGCGCTCATTCAAAATACATGTGATTAGCTCGATTAGCATGATTTCTCTAATACAGTGTTAGAAAGTGATTTAACACATACAGAATACCTACCTAACGTACCTAGTGCTTCTTTACGAATAGCATTTTTCGTTCTATTTTGACCATCTTGACGTTTCTGTACAGTCGTGAATCCTGATCATGATCATGATCATGACAACGAGCGGTGCCCAGTTGAACACATTCTAAGTCCCGCATTCGGAATCGGAATCACCCATATATCTATTACTCCATTCATAGGAAAAGGCATTTAAATATTCTTAAGATTTACATAGCAGGTTGACAGTTTGGATCTAGGCCGCTAGAGAGCGCCTGAGTGAGATGGACAGACAAACCAGTCAATCCTCATAGCTCGTTGCGTTTTTGTGTTGCGAGTTCTAGGTACTTTCACCTAGCACCCACACTATAATTGTAGTAGTATGTATCCAGATACATAAGAATAAACTTCCTATCGTACTCGGTGTCCTAGGTATCGAATTTTTCTAAATTCGGGTTAGGTTAACCCAAAAACGCAACGAGCTATGAGGATTGACTGGCCGGTGATGGACAGAAAGTACCGGTTTCCTAATACTGTCAGACGCCGGATTCACAACTCTCCTCTCAACCTGGTGTACGCTCTGTAGGACCGCATGCTTTCACACTCCTTTTTCATAAAAACTGGAGAAAAACAGAATTTACTGGAAAATCCATAAATTTGTCATTTTTGCTGAGGTAGTTTAAGCCAGGTAAGCGATTAAGAGCTTTTCTAAAAGTAAGTACCTACCTATATGATGTACGCAAACCTTGTGCTCGGTTCAATCAAAATTGCATTTCCCCATACATATAAAAATCAATATCTGGTTTTGGTTTTCGAGAAAATACAGTAACAGGCTCAAAGGTATATGTAGTGCAAAAACGTTTGAATAAATTATTATTCATTTGTTTAACATATACTTCCCAGTATTTCTAGAGTTGCTCTCCAATGAATATTTATGATTCCGAGTTCAAAAAGTTGTTGACATTTCTAGTTTTTAAATTGAAATCAATTGAGCAGAACTCTTCTCCGTTTTTGGAGAGCTTTTTGATTCAATTTTCCTGGTACACTCGCATCCAGCCCTCAAGCTTTTGTTCTTTCCGCCGAAATCAAATTCAATATTGTTTTTGGATTATATTTATATCACAGTGCAGCGGTAGCAGAAGAGCGAAAGACTATGTGACATGCAAAGTCAAATACTAGAGATGGATGAAGTTGATCGTATTTCCATGCACGACCAACATGCGTCTTTTTAGATAGGATTGTGAATTGTTTATTTCAAATACAGTAGGTACAATTGGATTCAGTCGTAATCGGGGACATTGGGTTTATAGGATTGCGGAGACTTCGCGTTTGACAGTTCGGGTTGCTTAAGGTAGTTTTCGACGCTGGAGATGCCACAATTTAAAAAAATTCCGGTCTCTCGGGAATGCCGATACGTTCACAGGGTCAATGATTCAGCGAACTACAGAGTATTTAACGTTTATGATGCTGGAAACTAATGAATTTCTAAATGGATTGATGCCATTACTTCCGCATGAATTGCAAATTTACTAAAAAAATTAATTGCTATTTTGAAATTTATTTTTGCATATAATAATGGTGGATGACCATGCAAAATCAGGTATTTATAAGAGTTCGTTCGTATCTTCCCATAGAAAGATACTGTATCATGAGTGTCTTGATCAATTATGGCGGCAGTGGATCTGAAACTGATCGAAATTGACCCATCTCTTAGCATAACTAACCAGAGATTTTTTTTAAAATTCGTGTACATTTTAGTGTTAAGATGGCTTAACAGTGTAAACAAGCAAGAATACACGGTGAACTTTGTACCGGGGGAAAACAATATTTGTCATGTCGGCAGGTGAAAATGGTAGAGGGTTAAACTAATAAAAGCGAAAGCAATATGCAGTACATCCATAACTGCGAAAAGAGCATAATTATGATGAATCGAGAACAGCAAATACACAGAAATAGATGAACTGTCCGAGGAGAAAATGGCCAGCCACGGTTTACAAAAAATCGCCTTATTTGTTCGATTTGTGAATTGAGCGTTGTTGGCCGCAAGCTTTTTCTTGTTCGCTCTGTTTTTACGATGGGAATCGCCGAGTAAATTGTACATATATACTTTGTACACTTGATACATGTCACACTCTATTTTTTGATTGTTTGCTTCTTTTTTATTCTTCACTAGACTTTCCCAAAGCTACTGTGTGCAAAGATCTTGGCCAAGGACCTCGTAAATCGCCAAGCCGAAGAAGAAGATGAAACAATGAAAGTGGCTGCTGTTGTTGGGGCTTATCAAAATTTACCGACTGTGGTCGACTCTCAGTTTCTGCTCTGCCATTCACAGCAGTTTGTAAGAAAAACACTTATCTTCAGATTTTTTCACATGCTGCGCTGGTGTGTTGTGGTTATATGATTTGTTTATTTGTTCATGTACATGCATATTTACAATATGAGGACGATTCTGATATTTTTTTTTATAATTCTTTGAAATTTGGTTGAATTGCTTCCGGTATGAATCTACGTTATTTTATATTTTGGAAATATACTCAAATCTTCATGCTCAGCAATCCTTGCTTGACGAATAATCCCAGGAAAATGGTTTTTCCATCAAATATTTTGGTTGCGAGTCGTCTGTCTGGCGTCAGAATTTTATGTGTGTACTGTAGAATATGTTTATACAGTACAAGGTATACATAGTTGAACACTAATTAAAATGCAGTAGCTTGGCTTTGGCTGTGAATATTTATTTTGATTGGTATCATAATAAAAACCTGTTATTTCAGTACGGGAACTCATCGGTGCTAGAAACACTTCCGGAAGCAGAGAATGAAGAAGACGCGCTGAGAACTGGCTGGAGCTCATTGGGCCGTGATCGTGACTCTGACTTGAGAATTAATGAAATGAAGCCTGTTGATGTTGAAGCTAACGAGCCGCTGCTAAACCCCGAAGAAGTTACTAGTCTTCCAAATAATGAATTGAAATTAAAAAGCACCCAATTTCTGACGAAAGCTCTGTCCGAAATGGAAAGTGAGGTTGGAAATAATAGCAAAGTGGCCTCTATGGAATCCACTCTACGCCTCCTTCGTGAAGAACTGAGGGAGGCCAAGGAGCAGAACGAGCTTCTTGAGTTCCGGCTACTCGAAATGGAAGAACTCGGCAACACTCCCACTACTGACCAGGTATGGATTAGTACAATCTTTTATGCATTACCGCAAAAAGGAATTTACTGCAAACTAATCTTAACCGCAAACCGGTCTCCATAGTAAATTTACCTTTTTCTAAATACATAGGCGCACACGTTGTGTTTTTACATACGCATATAGAAGGTTTAAGCCAGTATTTCTGCAGCAAAGCCCAGTTTGGGATAAAGATTATTTATTTGCTGTTACGCGGTATTTCGCTATAAAACCATCTGCAGTACAGAGCATTCGCGATGTGGTTATGCGTATGCTGCTGTTAAATGATATTAGCAATAAAGCTAATCCGGTTAAAAGCTTTTGAGATTAGTCGATTGAAGGCTGCGGTTATGTCACACTTGCTGTAAAGTACTTTTTGCTATGAACAACCACTTGTGATAAATAAACACATTGAATACAATTAAACTATTTATTGGAGTCTAATTCGTACTCTGTCAATTTCAAATGCTTCCGAACTAAATACGAACTTCGTCGTTGGCATTATGACTTTTACGGTTATCTTACATTTCCGATAAAATGCAATTTGCAGAAAACGTACCTATGCTTCGTATAAGTTTGCTGTAAAAATAATTTGCTATTATCGATGCTATGCCCTTATCCCGCTTTTTCTGTAAAATGCGTTTTGCAAAAAAGTCAGGCGCCCGGAACAAATGTGAACTAATTAATCATAGTCATCCCCCGGCACTAATTAACACGTGCATTCGAGAGAAAATTGGACTTTCGGCCAACCAAGCCGTAAAAAATATGTTAGTGAAAAGCTAAAGAATGTAACAATTTCCCTGTCAATGACGCCCAGACTGAGACGTGTGAATGGCCAAGCCGTATCATTTGTTGGAATTTCACATCCCTATCTAATTTGCACCATTGCCTTAACAACATGTGTACCAATTTCAAATTTCACTGTCAATGCACTGTCGCCTCGTCGTGCTCGTGAAGCCAAGGCGAGAAGTGCAAGGTGCAACTAATTATGACCCAAACCGTCACGTCTTAAAGACCAACAGTAAACAACTTTTACACCCAAAAGTTGTGTTACAGATGCGATATAGATGCGAAGTATGCGACACATATGTTGATGTATGTCAATTATATTAAATTTTAAAAATAAAATGTCCTAAAATGTGGATCATATATATACATATAAAGATAAAAGACCGAGCAGCTATTTAACAAGAAAAGTGTCCATGTTTTAATTTACAACCCCAAATGTGTTATGTATTTTTACAGCACCAGCCACCACGTTCGGATGAGAAACGACCTGTTGATGACCTCCTCGAATCAGAAAATTGCAATGCTCACAGCGAATTGTTCGACGGAGCGGAAGTAGTGGCTTCCGAAAGAACGGTAAGCTTATTCCCTGCCTTATTTGTTTCTTCATCGTCCATCATGAAGGGAAAAGTGTTAGATTTACACTATACTACGTTAGTTATAATCCGTTTACAGTAAAATCAGATACGGGAATCAAGAAAGAGTTATTAAGGTAATCGTCGTGTTGCGGTCAGTAGTCAGTAGGTACATCTTAAATGTTTAAAGTTTATTAAATTATTAGGCTTGTCCATTCAACTGGTCTGGTATGGGTCGCCCTCATTCCTATGGGAAATTGCTCATCTTTTCAATGAACGAAGAACGAATACTGAACGATCCACATTTTTTCTTACGTGGGCGATAGGATAAGGAATTCATTTTCTCACGGTGTACAGCGTGGGCCTGCAAAATTACGAGTATTTTTTTTATTAATTGCTAGCTATAAGCTATGAAAAAATTGGTTGTTGGTTGGATATTTTAACGGAGTTTTACTTGGCCGATACAGCGTTCACTGGTATGGAATGTGTTGAATTGATAAAAGGTAGTACCTAGTGTACAAAATCAGTCGTTTTAGCTACAATTTTGTGGCATTGCGGAGGGTTTAACCATATGCAAATGCAATACATTTCAATACGAATTATTGCATGCAATTTAAACGAAGCAATATAGCTAGAAGATGACCGACTCAAAATGCCCAACATAAAACATCAAGGATTGTTATTCTAGCATAACGTTATTGACATGGATGAAACTATCGAATAAAACATTTGGTTTATTGTATTTCTAAGCTTATTTTACATGATCTCGAATATCGGCGTTACAAAACTACTTACTTAGGGGTGCTTGAATTTTAATGGGCAAAAACAATTTTTATGACGAAAATACATATTTAATATCATAGATAATAATATTATGAACGCATATGAGCTTAGCGAATCACCCTGTATAATTACAGAAACTACTTAAGTAGTGTCATAAAATCATAAGAATAAGTGCCTGTAGCCTGTCCAAGTGAAGTCATAAACATAAATATTTTCATTGTATTTTAATTGTAGCTTGTGACGCTTCTTTGGTCATTCAATTGCACAAGAATCTACTATCTACTACTAGTATGTACTTGAAAGTAATGTAACGTGTAAGTGAATACATTTTCTAATGAAATACTTTACGAGGATCATAAACAAAATGGCTTAACGGGAAACAAACAGTAGAATTTACAATTGGCAATAACGGAAATGGGTTATACTTTAATTTAATGTAATATAACATATCCTCCCGATATTGCCGTATCAAATTTTAGTCGTTACATGTTACTTCGTACACAGCCATGAGATAGAGTGCAGAGATTGTAGGCAGGTTTCATCTTTTCACACCTGTCTGTACAAGATAAATGAGCCTAACTGGCAGAGTAATTACATAGGTACACTATAATTAATCGCGAATTGAGCTTATTAAACTGGTATTGGGAACATGAATTTTATTACTGTTTGAAATTACGGATGGGTATTGTATTTCTGGGTTTACTAAAGCGAGTTTCTTCGATTTTTACTCTGGTTACCCAAATTCTAAATCAAGAAACGGGTACAACCTTTATGTATTATGTGCATGATTTTTGCAGATTCCCGAAGATTTCGAACGGAGTAATAGCCATTCCAGTGTAACTGAAACTCGAAGTTCGTGTAGTGAATGCTCCGAAACACTGTCTTTCCAAGAAAGTGGTATCTTTGAGCATCATGAAGAATCAAGGTCAGAGGTGGACAACCAGTTGTCCATCCTCAAATCACAAATACAAGCTCTCGTCCTTCGCTTCACAGAAGACGGTGGTGAATCTAGGAGTCCTAGCCGGAGAAAGCGTCCTTCATTGGACTCCAATGACCTCTCCAGTGAGTTGAAGGCCTGCACGGACCAAATTGTCGAATTTGAGATCCGATTGGGAAAGTGGACTGACACGGCGTATGTCACTAGCCTCGAGGACAAGGTGACACGGCTCTTGGCCCAAAAACAAGAGCTGGAAGAAGAACGGGCTGAGATGGAAGAAGCTGAAAATGACATTCGGCATGAGTGCCAAAGGTAAGAATTATACAATATATAAATTTTGTCTATCCGTCTGTCTGTTTTTTCGTCTGCTACACATTTAATTTTAACTGTCGTTGTTATCTCAGTCGTATCGTAACGTTTACAACTAATGCGTTTTCATGAATTCATAATTCATGACAATACATAGACAATTTGCATTATATATAACCTTCTGTGGAGCTCTTAATTGGATGCCGTAGAGAATTAAATTACAATTAACATTTAATTAAACAGGCAACTTGTAAGTGCATTTTAGGTCAATGTAAAATTTGCAATTTTTACAAAGTCGTAGCAATCTCGGTCTTAGCGTCGTTTAGCCTTTTGGTTTCTTAAATCCGTGGTTAAATGAATAACTATGGGTAATAAAATAACTGTAGCATCTAAAGTGAGTTCTTCCACACTAGTTGAAGCGCGTTTTCAACGCAATGACAGCAATAGGTAGGTACGTTTACTAAAAAAATTGGAAAATTTTCATATTGAAAGTATTTAGGTACATACCTAGTGCTTACGCTTATAGTATATGTTAGTTTCTTTGGTTAAAGTTAAACACAGTTTGCGTATTTATAAAATCTGTTGCATTTGCTTGATAGCACTCCAGAAAGGTCCACCTAGTCATAAATTGGGTTACCCGCTACGCGCACGTGTACATTTTAGCGTTACATAAAATTGGACTGCCACCAATCATTTGATACAATTTAGGATTGGCAAGCTGTCAATCCCAAGGTTATTTCCATATTTTTTGGACTAAAATATGCAGATTGTTTCGCGTGACAGGTGTCAAGTGTTATGCATATTCTTTGAATCTAGAAAATATACGTAACGTCAGTAAATATTTTATGCATTTTGATCCCGAACTCTGTAGACTTGAAAAGAAGAATACAATACTTCAGCATGAGCTTGCCAAAGAAAGTCGATGTACAGAAGCTCTTCGCTCGGAAATCCTTCAATTAGAAGACCGCTTAGCTCAAGTCGAGTCTCAAGCCTCTCAAAGTGACGCTCATGAACAACGTAATTTTGAATTAGAGGAAGAGCATATTCAAATGAAGGAAGCCATGAGTGCCGGCCTCAAAGAAAAACGGGATCTGCAAGAAAAATTAATTCGTTTAATTAAAGAATTAGAACAATTTGAAGCCACTATAATGGCAAGTGAAAGATCATCCGGAAGTATCAAAGTTAATAAGATTCGTGAAGGTACTTTAGTGGCCAATCGAATTCGTACACTATTTCCAACTGAGCGAATTTCAGTCCCAGAAAAATCCGAATCAGTCAAAATGAATGAAATCGAATCTTCATTAGTTAAACGAGTTGAACAGAGAGTTATGGCACAATTTGACCGATTTTTACAACGTGAAAAAGATTTCGCTGCACAAATGGATACTGGAAACACCGAAAATCGTACAGAATTTAATCAGAAGCAGCTTGCTTATTTAACTGATGAAAATAACAGGCTTGAAACAATGGTCAATCAATTGGAAGCTGAAAAAGAACGTTTAAATCAAGAATTAGCTGGAAATACAGCGTTACAGCGACGCCTGGACGAAGCCCAAGGATCAGAAAAATCTCTACGCCTCCGAATTGATGAATTAGAACAAACTCAGTTTCAATTCACGGAAATCCTGAGTCAGAACGAGAAAAAGGATAAGAAGCAGATGGAGACTTTGACCCATCTCAGAGAAGAGGTCACTTTTCTGCACAACAGGTCTTGTCAGCTTCAGGAGGAACTTGATGCAAGAACCCTGCGAGAGAATAAGTACAAAAGTGAAATTCAGAGTCTAAATTCAAAGGTCAAACTGGGGCTGAAGATCATGGAGGAGAAGGAACGAGCTTCGGTCGCGGCGGAGTCGACGCTCAGGTCACAGGTAACTACAATTTTGTATTAAAAAACATAGGTTAATTAATTTGCATTATCTGACACTGCGCTAGGTAGCTATTGTAGAGACGGATGGCTCAGAATCTCGAAACCTATCCTTCCACTCACGGTCTATGCTATAACCATTACATGTGATTGGAAGGATAGGTTTCTAGATTCAGAGCTATTCATTCGTAAAATATGCTCCGTTGAGTTGTTAGCCCATTTTTCTAGAATCTAACCGATCAAAAATGTGTGGCAAACAACAGTGCTGAGAAAAGTATTCCGGCAAATAACCAGCACATATATGAATGAGTTATGGTTATGGGGCTACACAGTACCGACGGCGGAATCAGTTCTGTACTTAGGCGAATTTTGCATAACCTAACCTTTAATTTCATTGTCATGGGATAGGCGATAAACATTACCGACAACGCAATTCGATTTCGAACGTTATTTGGCAAGCTTTTTTTTTGTTGCACGTTTTGTGCCGCATATCTGTATTTGGATGTCGCACTTTTTGTGTATATTGCGCGATGTTGCATAATTGAAGCGAACAATAATTATGTAACCACATGATTACTCACATCAGTGAAAGCGAGATCTTGTATTTTACAAAATATGCCTTTACACATGTTACTAAAAATTCCTGACAAGACAAAATACCTTAATAGGTTTGAAATAATTCCCATGATTTCACCTAACTACTTTCTTTTTTGTATTTACTTCCATTAGGTTTCCCGATTGGAAATCCAGCTCCAAGAAACTCGAAAATCCTGCTCTGAAGCGGAATGTTCCAATGGAATGCTACGTGAAGAAGTTCTCTATTTGGAAGTAAGCTTGAGATTTCGTAAGATAACTTTTAAAAAAATGACTCAAATAGCACTGTGTTCACTTTCGCTACAGCTTCCACTTCTCGCCCGTAGTACTTTCACTCGGGTGAAAGTCTATCAGTTTTCTTCAGCCCTATCCAGCCAAGCCAGGCCAGGATGCTCCAAAACCCAAACAATGTATAATGCTAATGGATCTATTCCCCGGCTCGATGCCTTTAATACACTTTTGCTCGTCTGTTGGTGAATTTGGTTGTAGTTTGTAGTGGAGGAGATTCAATTTAATGCTCCCAGATTCAATAGGAAACTTTGTTTCATTTATAAACTTTCTTTTGTAGCTATTTCGAAAATCTTAAATTACTCAAATTCTCTACAGAATAGCCTATTCGTATTTGAAAGAAAACTTATTATGTATTAGGTAGAAACTAGAAACGATCTACAAACAATTTCACGGACAATCCAAGACTATTTACTGTATTCGTAAACAGTAAACGAAATAGACTGACACTAGCTGACAGGCGGATGCAACATGTTGAGCTTTCAGTACCCGCGTCAGCGGTCAATTGCGGCTCGGTTAAATATTATGGAATAGATCGATTGCCAAATTCGGATACAAAAAATAGCGTGTTAGACTATTGGGCTAGGTGTTCTGTTTTCTACGCTTGCTGGTTATAACTTAACATTACACTAATCCTAATAGTAAATGCGATATTGTCACCTTGCATTACATTTATACTATATTGCCATTTTTGTCTAAATGACCCATATTTCGAAAATTCCGACAAAACACAGGATTTTAAAGGCATCATACAGGGAGACTATCAAAATGTGCTCCACCCCAGTATAGGTACCCCACGTCAGCCTCAGATGTTGACTGAACCTATCACTTGCTATAAGCCCGACTGAAATTGACATTTGTCAACAAGAAACTAGAGCTGTCAGAGTTAGATAAATTCTAAATATAACTGTTTTCACTTTTTTTGTTCAGAGGAGAGCCCATCAGCTCTCGGAAGCTCTTCATGGGAGTGAAACGAAGGTTGTTTTACTCAAGTCGGATTTGGAAGCCTTAAAGGACACTCAACAGCGTCAGGCTGAAGAGCATCATCATCGGGGCTCAAGCCATGACCTCGACATTTTTGCCAAGAATGAAGGCGGTCTCGTCGGCGTGGCCCGAGAAGTCACGGAAGTCATGGACATTCTTCAGGTAGATTTGCAATTTTTTTTGGTTACAGTTATTCAGCGGATTTAGTAACATTGATTACTGACTGACGAAATACGAAAATACAATTTCTTAATTTGACTCAAGGCTATTTATCATATCTTGTTTGGCAAATTCGAGAAAACATTTTCGAACAAAAAATTATTTATTCGACAAAATACGCTTTTTCAACGGGCAGTTTAATCCTTGTTAATTTTATTAATTTCTAATGCTAGCATGGCACTCTAACTTTGATTCTCCAAAATTCTGACTTATTTTCTCTGCAGAAATGCCGCATGTGTAAACAGTCTGCCGCTTCCAAACTCACCGAGGTCTCGGACCAACTAAACACATTAACGCTAATGCTCGGCGGGGAGGCGTCTTATCGGGTAAAACAGACTGGATGAGCGTAAACCTATTGTTTACCCATAAGCCTTATGAATACCCGCTGCTGCTTTGCTTTCTCCGTGCTTTGCGCTTATTAAGCCTAAGCCAAAGCCCTTATTGCTTTTAATTAACTCGGTGATATATCTTTGTAAATACACGCATCTAGGCTCAAATTTTAGGTAGGTATATGGATTGAATCATCTACCGCATTTGTCAGTGCATTCCAATTCCAGCGGTGTCATCCAGAGGCTCATATCTAGTTGAAACCATTTTCTTGCGTGGCAGTGGCATGACAATTCGTTGCGTGCAGGTTAGGAAAAATGGAACCAATGTAGATTGTAACCAATACTCGTACTGTAAACTTGAGTTGGCCTATAATATATGCAATATAATGCACTATTTTGCTGAATCTCACGCACTCAGGTCACATTTGGAATGGGGAAAATGCGAATATCGGGAACAAACAAAAAGCTTGCATCCGAAATTACTCTAGCAAAATCAGGAATACACAAAAATTCGTAAAATCCCGATCGTAGTATGAAATACAAATACGAATATCAAATGTCATTATGTCAAATCCATGTCGGGATCTTTGAATACCCGGATTTTTGTAAATTTTCGTTCATTCGGAAAATTTTGTTTCACCGATTTTTGCGAATGTTGTCGCACATTCTAAATCTTTCTAATCTCAAACATTCGATTTTGACAAGCTAATGATAACAGCAATACATTAGAAATTGAAACGGCAAAGATGTTTACATTTAAAAACCATTTAAAAAACAGTTTGCATGGCGATCGACTGGACAATTAATATAATAAAGTAAACAAAAGCCAATGAAGAAAAAACTGTTATATTTTTAAAATATAAAAACTAATATTATATTTAAAAAGCGATGTTTTGTATGGCAATACACCAAGCACTGTAGAAAGTGAACCTTACATGGTCGACTGAGTACCTTATGTGGTCCAGTCCGGAGGATAAATCAATATAGACCATACAACGATCCTAGTAGCCGCCAGGGTAAATTGACGATTGTTTGTGTGCGCCGTGCCTAGTAGGGTAGTTTCATTAGCCTTTTTGACTGGAACTGTCTCACGGGACGATTTGTTTACAACTTGATTAGTGCTAGCCGATTTGTTTACAACTTGATTAGTGCTAGCACAATCTCTCATGACAACAACAATACAGTACTGTATACGTCAGTGAATTCGCATTGTTGCCAATGCCAACTAGATCTGAGTTGTAGAATTGTCAATAAATCGTCCCGTGGGACAGTTCCAGTCGAGCACGGCTAAATTGAGCTAGTGAAACTACCCTACTAGGCACGGCGCACACAAACAATCGTCAATTTACCCTGGGTTCTACAACACGAACCACTCTGCTGTTGGCCGACAGCCTGTGGTGTACTCGTCTATTTATTCACCAATGAAGGAACAACCTCAAATCCAAGAGTTCAGAGGTCACGGGCACGACGGGTGACAAGACAAGTTAGTTGTCGCGTCTCTCTGTTATCTACTATCCGTCAACCGTTCCGCTGCTTAAATGTTCCCCCTCATCTTGTAGCCCAGTAGTGACACCTATCGAACTCCTTATAATTACTAGCGTCAGCGTCAGAGCGCAGGGGAAATAATCCCAATTTTGTAAACAATAAGAATATTTTTAAAGAAAACCACGTACACATAATTATACTAACTGAACTTCAATACAGTTTAATCTATTATGTAGATAAAACAACGCATATAAGTTTAGTGTCAGTTTACCATGTTCAAATCGGCTTGGAAAACTTCGGGCCTAAGATACCTACCAGTGCTTACCTGAGAACGAAGAATGTCGACATACACAAGAGATTCAATCTATTCTGAAGATAAGTAATTTCTTTATAATAATCGTGAATAAGTAGAGTTAATTTAATCATGGTCCATGGAGGCAGCAGAAATAATTCCGTAGGTTATAAATACCTAAACCTAAGTAGATAGAAATTGAAGCCCAAAACTGTAAAACTGAACGTCTAGACCACTCTACCAAGTTTATTATCAATTAAATTACATTTGACATTAGTCATGATTATGATTATGATGTTCAACCAAAGTTGTAGTGAAATGAAATCTAATTATAATAAACAGAGAGTCTGTAACTGTATTAAAAATCCATGAATTGTTGGTCAGGCTTTGAAAAAAGTGTCCACTTTGTCTGTCCACTGCAGGAATTCTCCTAGCGACCTCGATTCAACTCGTGTACTTCATCACGATATTTAATTTCGTCATTAATGGCAAGCAGAAGGTTCTTGAGATTTACGGTATGTTCAGAATCCGGTGCTCCGCGTCGCCGCCCCGAGTTTCTAATTCTGCTCTTGACATAGTTCCGTAATGCCCTCATATTTTGTACTCTAATGTGATGTGTTTCACCGAATATCCCTTGACCAAGTAGGTAATCCTGAAATAGGCAATAATAAAAAATCAGCCTGGAGCCTGGTTCAAGCTAAACAAACGACGAATTCCAAAGAGCATACCTGATTTATTTGATTCCAAAAGTCCGGTAAAACTTTGATCGCCTCCATCCAGGAATCCAATGCTTGCGGAAACTCACAGGTCTCAGCCAGAAGAGTTGCTTTCAAACAGTGTAGACCGGAAGTGACTAATTTTCGCTGGGCATGATGTTCAAATGAGCCGTTAATATCTTCGATCAACGTTGAAGCTTTCCTTGTGATCTTCCCTCCGCTAGACCCGTACCCACCACTGCAGTATCTCAAGTGGTCAATGAGTATTTGAACATTTGATCGGTTGTTCTTAACATTTTCGTACAGTAAGCTCATGCCTTTTGTTACATCAGGAATAGAACTGAACTGAAAGACATCAATTAAAATATGCATTTGAATTATTGAATTACAAATTGTAAAACCAAAACCTATTCCAATTTCCAATAACTTACCGAGCAGCAATAGAATTTCCCAACTTTCTCCAATACAGAAGCGTTCTTAGGCCATTCACGGAGACAAAGGTCAAACTGAATTTTTGCCTCTTCTATTTCCGTCGAAGTTGACTCCTCTCGTGCACACCATAGAACCTCTGCATATAGCAATGCCATATCCATTGATCTAGGATTACTTTCATGAGCCAATCTGAAATAGAATATCATTAATCAATATTGTTGAGACGGATGGCTTAGAATCTCAGAACCTATCCTTCCACTCACGGTTCATCGGTTCATGCTACTAGCATTACGTGTGAGTGGAACTCACGGTCCATGCTATTAGCATTACATGTGAGTGGAACTCACGGTCCATGCTATTAGCATTACGTGTGAG